>CABFOV010000252.1:119763-152061 GCA_902141375.1 Timema poppense
GTGGAGAACAATTTATTAAAAAAAAAACTCAATTCATCTGACTTGGATACTAAACCCAGTCTCCCAGTTATTGGCAGTCCAGTCTCTTACGAAAGGGATGGCTAAGACCATTCGACAACCGAACTGGCTTAATCATTATTTCCCGCATTAGTCAGCACATGGACTAAACGTCAAGATCGTCTAGTCCAGTAAAAGATTACCCTGAGCATGGGAAAAATCTTGGATAGCTAAGTGGTAAGAGCATTATTGTGCTGAGCCAAAGGTCCCATGTTTGACTCCCTTATCCAGGCCAAATAGCTTAAATTAATTAAAGACTGGTCCCTTCTATGCGGGCACTGCCGTTATTACAATGATTTGCAAGCGGTGCGTTGATATTCATAATCCAGTCTTGTTTTCCGCTGATGAGGATATCGGAGCTTAAACACCTGTCGGGTGCACTGAGGGTGGTTTTCCCCCCAATTTTTCTACACTCTCCCCTCCACCTAAATGCGGGCACACTTAATCTAAATTCAGCCTTCCTTATCCCCAACACATCAGTGTATTTATAGTAAATATGCATTATACCCGAAAAGGGGGTTAGACACGTTAATAAAAAATACCTTATTTTAAAATAAATACTTTTTAAAACTGATCCAAGTTTCAACAGGATCGATTCACCCACTTTGGTGGCCACGTGGTCTAACGCGCTAATCTCGTGTTGGACTACACTGTCGAAGATGGGGAGATCGGTGTTCAATCTCAGTCTAACGCACAGAGGGTCATTTTCTAAATGGTTTTAACCCTTTCCCCCACGCAAATGTAGGTGCATTTACTCTAAATTAACCCTTATTAATCCATAACCCATAAGTGTAATTAGTACATAATCGTACAACCGAAACGGGTAGTAACATGCAGTGCTACAAAAAAAAGTTGATTCAAGAATGTAAAACTCTGCATTACTATGCATTTATGGTTCGAGCGTAATCGCATACCTAAATCCAGAATAATCAACCGGGCTCTCGACACAGTGCTTAATGTGTTTGGGTTGTCTCTACACTGCAGTAGTTGGTAGCAATTTCACGATACAGCCCTATATGTGTGCCTTGCCGCGCCTGATTAGGTGGTGGACCCAGTAAATATAATAAAACGCCATTTGTGTGGTCGTCGTATAATTAATGGCCCTCTGTACATACCGTATGCCTTTCTACCTGCTGTAATGTTTTTCGCACAAACAATAGTTATTTACCTTCTCTCCCCCCTCCCCTCCCTCTAACAAGAACGGGACACAATATGGTTAGCATTCCCACTATCAACATTGATTAACTTAGCATGTACTCGTAGAGTATTTTATGATATGACTTCTCTTAACAAGCACGCACATACTGTGTACGTACGTTCTCTGTGACGAATTCCTCTTGTCGAATTTTAACAGTTTGCTTGTTTGTACAGCCTAGGTTATATTTTGTTTTATAGCTTGCACCGAAAACAACACTCCGCAGTACGTATAAAAAAAATACACATTTACATCACTGATATGTATCTTCCATAATGGTTACAGTGGTCAATAATAAATGAATATAAAAGCGAATGGTCTGTTGTTTGTTTAGATGTAGCTCGAGGGCGTAAAAGATAGCAGCAATATGGTTTGAAAGCAAAACGCACTGTGCTAAAATAAATATGAAACATATCATGTAGGTAAACTTTCAGGGAATTAATAAAAAGAGCTTTTTAATTATTTTAAAAACCAATATAAAATGAGCTTGAGCAAAAAAAAAAATCACATAGATCTAACAAAATGTTACTGTTGATCCTATTTAAACTCTTTTAATTGACTTGTGGGGACAATTTTTGGCAACCGAATGTGTGCGACAAGTTAAATTTTAGGCTCTTTTATTTAACTATGGTTAGTTTTTCGACAGTAGGCTTCCCACATAGGTATGACATAGGTTGAATCAGGAAGGATCAGGAATGATGCTTGGAGAAAATACACCAGCACAATCTTCGAAGGAGGGTGGGAAATCCTATCACATGGCAGCCAGCTGGGACTCTTAATTTAGACCTCTACATCAACGGCAACCAAGTTAAAGGCTAGTCGAATACCACCATAATTTCTTTTAGAGTCAAATAAATTATCTGCAAAAATTAGTTTTTATCCCTTGAATAACTAATTTTATGGCGAGAATACTTTAATTTGTTTTATAAAATAACTTTTACTGTTATTAAAAGGTATACAATTTATTGAAGAAGATAATCCCGCATCGATGAGTTCACACACTAAATGGTAGCCTCATCTAGTCTGGTTTCCTACTTCCCCTCTACGCCCATACGGGCACATCCATTCCAAATTGTATCTTTCTTAACCTTATCCCATCAGCACAATTAAAAGGCAATTTTTTTTACTGTTGAAAAATTATACATGAAGGAGGGAAACGAACCCAGTACCTTTAGTTTAACGCTCCAATACCCTCTCACTGAACAAGCCAGGATTAGTCCTCTAATCTGGATCATGCATCCCTTATAGTTTAATTACCTTGATCACAAATTTAATCATAGTGATAGAGAATTGGCATTTTAATACAAATGCCCCGTATTTGATTCCCTTGTCTTTTCCATATATTATTATTAAAAATTATTTAAATACTTTCCTGGGATCGTCAGTATATAAGTTAAAAATGCATATTTCAAACAAAAATGCGTATGATCCGTACGGGTAGAGTAAAATAAATGGACCGGTGCACCACACATTTTCTCTCTCTCTCTCTCTCTCTCTTCTATCTTAGAATGGATACATTTATTAAAAACTCGCAAAATTTGTGAGAATAAATCATACATACCAATGAGCATAAAATGAAATAATATAAACTGTTTCAGAACATTAAGAAAATAGGAATGTCTCAGTCCATCAAAGAGTATAACAGTATCACAATTCAAATTGCTTTATAAATAAATGTTTTATTATAGTTATCTCAGAAACGGATAGTTTTATAAACATTTATTTCAAATAAGCGATTTATATTCTGTAGTATAACATAATTACAATTATAAGTTATTTCTTATCTTAAATATATGCGGAAATATGATAAAAAATTGTGAATTTTCGCAATGTAAAGTACCCGTCATATATTTTAATAGGAAAACGAGAATAGCCATTTTGTTTTTAAAGTTAGACAATGTCTGGATATAAAATTTAGTCAAATTAATTTGAGCAGATTTAGAGAAAATCTATTTTATTTCTTGTTTTCCCCCGTAGTAAAATACGTTTAAACTTAGGGTCGGTTATATAATTTCAAAAATCCCTCAAGGGAACCTAATGAAACCCCTAAATATAAAGTTTTAGCCCAATCGGTAAAACATTTTCGGTTTTAGCCCGAGGTATAGATAGACATACAAAGAGACAAACAAACGCCATCGTGAAAACAACTTTTTAGGTTTACATGGGTGATGAAACGTCAACATTTATTAAAATCTAGAACTCAAGTTTTTTTACGATAACAATAATTCTCTCTCCGAGGGGTCAAGTGAAAGTAAAAATCAAACACATTTTGTTTGTTGTAATTTAATTCTGTATAATAACTGTTGTAATTCTGTTAATCAATAAAACTTCATTTCTGAGCACGGCTGCATCTGCGTATTCTTAGTTATGGTAATAATTCATGTATGGTATTAATTAAATTAATCCGTTGCAGGTAGAAATACCGCAGTTACGTCACGGAATGTACCTGGGGTACTCAATAAATTGGTTAAATCAACTCGTGGCCTCGTAGTAAGTAATTAGTAATGAATTCCGCACAGTTATGCAGTTGGATCTTTGAGCAGACGTTTGCACAAAGCTTTAGAGTCTACTAGTCTGTGTGCCAATTTGCGTGGAATTTTCACTAAAATAGACTGGTTGACACTTGAGGCCACGCTGAGATTCATTTTCACGATTGATTTTATTTAAAATAGTTTTATAAACATATATTTTAAATGAACGTTTTATAGTTTTAAAAGTACTACAACCTCTACAATGATAAAGTGTTTCGTATCTCAAATAGTTACGGAGATATGATCAAAATTGGAAAATTTCACCGATGTAAAGTACCCTCAAAGTCATTTTCGAGGGAAAAGGAGAGCTGCTAATTTGTTTGTAATGTTTAACAATGTCTAGATGATAATTATAATCAAAACCATTAGAGCAAATATTGATACATTCATTGTTTTCTCTCTTTATCTTTCAATAAACTATCTTTTATTTTAGGGATGGATGCCCAATTCCGAAGTATCCTCAGAAAGACTTTAATAAAACCCAAATTACCAAATTTCAACCCGATTGGTAAAATGGTGTCGGTTCTAGACCAAGGTCCAGATTTCCAGACAGATGGCGTCGAAAAAACACTTTTACGGGCTTAGTGGGTCACCCAGAGTCGCGAGAGAGTAAAAAGTATCTAACGTGTTTGTTTTTTTTTGCACAACGTCTTATAACTAATTCAGGCTATTCGCATATTTACACTAATGAGGCAAGGATGAAAAAGGTAGTATTTTAGAGAAAGTGTGCCCTCTTTCTCGTGGAGAGAGATAGAGAAAAAAACTATTTAGGGAGAACCACTCTCAGTAGACCCGACCGGGATGATAGCCCCAATATCTCCGTCTTTGGCAATATAGTCTATTGCGAGAGTGACATCTTAAACCATTAGGCCACCAAAGCAGGGTATTTTCAAACTGATCTTATATTTACACTTAATAATGACTATTCATTGTTCTGGATTAGTTTTTAATACTTTTCCACAAATATCTGAAAATAAAATTAAAGTAAGGTGGCCAAGTAGGCATGTCATGCTGTATCATAAATATAAACTACCATAGCTAGTGTTACGCAACTCAAAACAACTGGATTTAATGCCAGCCTTGTCAACCAAATCTAAGGTTATATATTACTAATCGATTGCCTCTGTAATTGACGAGAGCAACAAAACATTTGTCAATTACCTCTAGATGTATCAAATTCCAGGTTTGATTTTTTGATAACAATGTTGCGTAGCACCATCTTTAATTACAGCTTTACTATTATTGCCTAAGAATTTAATTTAACCCATCAATAAATCAATTATGAATATTAAGTGTATTTAGGGGATACTAAAACATTATTGTACTAAATTATTAAATTACAAAAATAAAGAAATTTAGTTTGGGTTAGAAGATTAGGCCAATGTGCAACAAACATTTTGTCAAAATATTAAAAAACAAAAAAATAATTAAATAGATACTGTAATAGCTAGCAAATTTGTGTAGATAAAATAGTCAAAAAATAGAAGTAAAAACCTATAAGGCTATAGACTTAAAATGAAACAATTTCTATAATTAAAAAATAACTGAACCATTGTTGAAAGATGAATGTAATTTAATGTAACATAACAATAGTATGGATGAATAATATGTTAGTATTATTAGCACCACGTCTTACTACCCATTCGGGCTGTACGCACTTACGCTAATGTGTAATGGTAGGGTGATTGTGAGAGGAAATGGAGGACCTACAGTTTAACGTGGGATCCGAACACACGGTGGAGGCCTGGCATTCCCTACATTCACAATTTGCGATTAATAAACGTCTTGTCAGAGGTGAAGGAAGGGTTTGGCAATCAGATAAATCCATGCCGGGAACGAGGATTGAACCCCGGACCCCCACAAGTGAAACCGGACACCCACAAGTGATTTATCACTCTGGTTTTCCCATCTTCACTCCATGCAGATGTGAGTTCACTTCCTCTTAGCTACCTTCCTCATCTCTACCCAATCATATTAAGCCATTAATAACCTGTGATCTGAATGTAGCAATAAAAAAGAAAGGACTTGATTTTGGATGGGTTATAATCATATTATAATAATAATTTAATGATTTTAAATGGAGCATGGTTTAGCGAGTTTTATTTAATTCAGATGTTTTGTAGACCATAGAATACAATGTTCTTGTTAGTATGGTGTTCGGAAAAAGTTAACAGTATGACCTATTTGTAAAGTGAAGTAGGCGTACAGTACGTAAAATATATTTTAATTGAAATAAAATTTTAAAAATGGCAATTTTTCGCCAACTTTGGCCACCTTTTTCTAAATCACTAATTTTTTAAAGAGATTCCCATTTTTTTTTGGAACAGACTATCACCTAGAACAAAGTGTGGTTTTCACTTTGGTTTTTCTATCTTCTGTACAAACAAAATGGGGTGCACTTATTTTAATTCTAACCACACTTATACAATATATTTAAATAATTATCGTAATTAGTGACCGTAAAAACTATGTCGATAAAAAAACAAAAAAATATAGTTATATTTTTTTAAATATAGGGAAGAAAATTTATTTTTATATATTTTTTCAGTAATAAACAAAATAAAAATGTCTCAATTTACTGTAAATATTTATTTCCTAAGGTAGCTTTTTGACTTAGGACGTCATTCTATAAAACCCCGAGATTGCGGCTCAAAACTAGGCATAACGCCTTGGAATGTAAGGACACTTTGAAAGGGGTGTGTTATATAGGGGTGAGAGGAGTCGGTGGGGTGACTGCCATAGCTACAGTAGCGCACCTCTGGTGAGGTGATAATACATGGAACTACTTGGAAGAGAGATTTGCAAAACCTCTAGATGTCCATCCGAATCTTAAAATCGTTGAGTAAAATTTAATTGTTAATTAACCTTAATTGTTTAGTACAATTTAATTGTCAATTAACCTTAACTGTACCCACTATATATATTGTAGCAACTATGTTTATCGTTTTAAATTGCTTCGCATATTTAGTTGTGTCACTTGCTCAGAGGGCATTATGTATACACGCGCGTGCGTACACACACATATACAAACACAGTCAAATTTTAACAGATAGAAAGGTATCTGACATCTAGAAAAGTTAATAGATTCTTCCACGTATTCATACGTCAGGTCATGTTATCTACAACAGTAATTTTTATATATATTATCAATAACTGTGAAATAACACTAATAATACTGTAGAGTGTTATAAATTCTGGTCGTAAAGAAATGTGTTTGTATTTTTTTAAAGCCCTTTTCAAGAAATTGGACTCCACACTACTGTGCTCGAGTTCTTGGAGAACAGTGAGTTTGTAATGCTATTTTGAGAACTCGCTGGCCAACGGCAAGGAAATAACCAGAAATAACATTAATTTCCTGTACGACCTGAAGCATGTTTATATTCCTCTTTTTCTCTATATTTTTAAGGATGCAAGAGTGGTATGTGAGGGGGAGAGGGGGTACACTTTCCTATCTAATTTTCTCTGTGTATCCTCCTTACTATCTTGAAATAAGGATGAAAGTAATGAAAGACTTTAACTGGCTGGAATATCTTCGTTTTATTATTCATTACAGACATTACCAGGCCAGTAAAAGCTTATGTGTTGGGAGGATTGGACGAGCAGAGCCGTCTCTAAAGTGGTGCGCTCCAGCGGGAGAATTGGTAAACACGTTTTGTTTGGAGGGCGATACCGCCACAGGGCGTTCGCTGGTTTGAAATTAGAACAGGCACGAAGGCGTTAAGGTACAATGGATGATTAGCTTAGTCTATTCGATAAGCTATAGGTATTTAATCAAATAAATTAAAAACAGTGCATTAATACTCGGATAAGGTACTCGCATTTAATTGCAATAATGTTGTGGAAATATGAAAGGTGGAATTTAAAGGAAATGAACCTGAAATTTTGTGAAGTGAGGGTAATAAAGAATTTAAGAAAAAATACCCACTCTCAGTACACTTGACTGGGATTCAATCCTCAACCTCTCGGTTACCTGCGAACCAAACTGGACTAGACTGATGACCCAATATTGAATGATAATACTGTTGGCACATTTTGTCATGATAATATTTTAATTTGAAATTAAATGGCCAGATTTTGAGTTATTTGGGGGATGTGCACTTCCCTCACTCTACTGAAACATAAACAGTTATTTTAAACCGAAAAAAAAGCCTACATTTTCTAGAGCGTAGAGAAATGCATCAAAATTTTTTTCAAACGAAATAAAAAAAGACATTTATGTCGAGGTGTGGGATGATGGGGGGAAGAAATGAAATTTCTCAGTTGAATCACGTCCTTGCCATGAGTGCATAGAAGTTATGTGCTCTGGATATTCTACTCGTTTCTCTCGTGTTGAATTATGTGGGGAGGGTGAGGAGAATTAGAATCATCCCCCTTTTACCCCGTTTACCCCCACCTATACGCCGGTACTGCATAACGAAAACGTTGAATTACGAAGATGAAACTTGTGTAGCGTGAGTGCGAGGATATGTTGTACATCTTCAATATGAATAACAGGAGGTTGAGGGGGGTCGGGTGGATGGCACGAAGGTCTTCATACTTTATTCAGCGTATCCGATTCATCAGGCGGAACAAAGCCCCCCGGATATGTGCAACGCAACCAACTCTGGTGGTACAGACGGGTCGCTTCAAGTTTTTCCACGTCCCCGAAAGGAGACGAGAATCTCATCGCGAGGGAAGAAGAATGTGATATTGGGATCCGAACCTCTTTTATTCTATAAGGGGGCTTTCAAGTATTGCGTAAGCACATTTTTGGTATTTTTTAACCCCTCCCTACCCCCTGTGAGCAAAAATAAACAAATTCCTGACCCTTTCCCCCTACTTGCTTACGTAAGATTTGTCGATTTTTTTTTCTTATTCTGTTCAAAGAAATGAACATTATTTTTTTCATACAATTTTGCTTATAGCCTAAACAGGTAGTAAGACGCAATGATAAAAAAAATATTATGCAATTATTAATTGCTGATAATTATTAAAATAAAGGTATAAATTAATATTGCGAAATAATTTACAATTATTAACAATGGTATATATTATATATAATTTGATAAGCCCATTTTCAGTAGTAGAAATTACGAGGAAATCACTTAACAAATTTTGACAAACGACCACTCATTTTAACGGTTAGGAGTTCAGAATGCCGGGGAAAATATTAGTTTTCCACGAAAACCCAAGTTTCACAGAGAATTTTCAGTTTTTAATTCTTTGTCTAGTAACCATGGAAACCGTTATTTGCTATATGGCTTTAATTTTATAAGTATTTATATTTATCTCTTTGGGTAAAAAATAATTTGTTGGTCTAAACAACATCACAATTTTCTCTTTGAATTAACATGTATCTTTGGATGCTGGTCATAATACATCCAAACCGAGAAGCCTAAACTGTGGGATTATTGTTTTTTATATTGGACTGTTGTCGTTAATTCGCATTTAAATTAATAATACTGAGCATAATTCGAAGATTATAAGGTTAAGCTGTTAAGCTCATGATAATATTGTCTACGTTTTGTTTCGTGCATGATAAAATTATGTTTAAATATGTTTTGGTGTTTATTTTGGTATTTATTATAAGCTCAAAAACCATAAAAGCTTGAATATTAATATATAATTTGACGAGCCCATTTTCGGTAATAGAAATTACGAATACATGACAGAACTGATTTTGACAAACGACTAATCATTTTTAAGATTAGTGGTCCAGAATGTCGGGAAAAATAGTAGTTTCCAACGACAATTTGTTTTTTCCAGAGAATTTTAGTTTTTTTTTTCTTTATTTACATCCCCGTGGAATTATTTGTGCATGGTTTTATACCTGTAAATAAATTATTTATCTTTGGTTAAAAATAATAATGCATTCTGTAAGTACAATATTTATCAATCTTTAAAAATAATAATTCAACACTTACATAAGCTGTACGGTGGAAAAGTATAATTTTATTGGAAAAATCTATATTTGACTAAACAAACCATTGAAAGTAGGTTAAAAATACATAATTTTGTTTGCATGTATACTTTTCCTTCTTCTTTATTTTTGAATATTTATCTCTCATCACAAAATGGCTGTTATACTAGCTAGTTTAGAACATCTTTACCTATATATATATTTTAATTGAAGAAATTAATTTTCTAGACTGGGGAATCATTTATGGTTATTTGAATGTTGTTATCGCTAATTCGCATTTAAATAAACAATACGTATTGATTATAATTCGCAAATTATAAACAATACGTATTTATTATAATTCGCAAATTAAAAGGTTAAGTAGTCACTTTAACAAAAATAATCACTCTCTTTTTCACATACACTCTCTCTTTCTCACACACACATACACACATATTCTCTCTCTCTCACACACACACACATCCACATACACTTTTTCTCTCCCACTTCCTCACACTCTGTCTCTCTCACACACACCCCCACACACACTTTTTCTCTCCCACTTCCTCACACTCGGTCTCTCTCACACACACCCACCCACACACACTTTTTCTCTCCCACTTCCTCACACTCTTTCTTTCTCTCTCTCACACACACACCTTATCTGTCCCACTTAATCCCTTTCACACATTCTTTCTCACACTCATTTGATAACACACACTTTCTCACACTTACTCGCTCGTACTAATTCACCTACATTTACATACTCACGCTCACATTTTCTCTGATAGCCCATTTCTGGTAAATGAATTTATGAAAAAACGGCTGAACCAATTTTGACAAACTGTCACTCATTTTAAAGGCTAGGGGTTCAGAATGACGGAAAAATAGTAGCTTACAAAGAAAACCTGATTTTCCTAACTAATTTCCAGCTTTTCTGCTGTGCGCGCAGTGGCTCAACCGCACAATCACTCTTTGCTTACATCACCATGGAAACCCTCATTTGTGTATGATATATTTTGGTAAAAAACACATTTCTCTTTGTTTAAAAATAATAAATCATTTCTTACTTAAGTTTTTAAGTACAACAAATAAGTAAAGAGCTGAGATAGGGGTCATTTTAAAATTATAATCGTAGGGTGAAGAAAAAATACTTATATTATTTATTAAAATTAAACACTGAAAGCTCAAAATTAATTGAAAGTTGCCTTTGGCAAGTAAACCTTTAGCTAGAAAATTGGATAAGGCTTCATTTTATAGAACTTCCCCCCCCCCAAAAAAATCTTTGAATATATTTTAGTGCTATAATCCGCAGCCGTTGCTGCAACGATCCACTAGTAAAAGATAAGATTTGATAAGCCCATTTCCGGTAATATATTACGAGGAAACGACTGAACAGATTTTGACAAACGAACACTCATTTTACTTTTTAGGAGTCTAGAGTGTCTGGAAAAATAGTAGTTTTCCATAAAAACCCAATTTTTACAGAAAATTTCAGTTTTTAATTCTTTGTTTAATCACCATGGACACCGTTATTTACTGCATGGCTGTACATCTCCAAATAAAATATCTCTCTTTGGCTAAAAAATAATATATACAATTTTTATTAATTGTTTATCCGAACACATAACAATTTTATTTTGGATGAATATTTATCTTTTGATGCTGGTCATAACACATAAAAATTGAGATTCCTAAACTGAAGAAATATAGATTTTTTTATTGGAATGTTGCTATCGTTAATTCGCATTTTAATCAATTATGGTGGGCATTACTCGAAAATTTTGTCTACGTTTTGTTTTTTGCATGATACAATGATGATTAATTTGGTTTTGGTATGTATTATAAGCTCAAAAAAGTATCAAATGATATTGAATAATGTTAAAAAAGAGTTATTATTTTAACTAGCTAAGTATGAGTTTTGGTGCTCATTTTTTTCAAATAATAGTTGATGTTCATTTTATTAAAATAATGGGCTTTGATGTTCATTTTAGCAGACAGAAACACAATAAAAATACATAAGTTAAGCTAGGTTTGCATTTTACCACTTACTTTTAAATATCATATAGTCAAAATTAAGGTTTTGTGTACCCCATCTATCTTTTCACATTCTTACAAATACAGTAAGTTCAGTTAAATGTTTCCATGTTGATAGTTAATTTTGAGGGAATGATATTTCAAAGTACCCTATGGTTTTATGAACCACATCAATATTTTCATATTCTTTCTCTCTCTGACTCTCTCATGATCTCACACACTCTCTATCCTCACACAAACACTCTATAAAACACTCTAATATAATATTTTCTCATTCTCTCGCTCTCACTTTATCCTTTTCTCTCACACACTCTCTACCCTCACATATACTCTTTATCACATACTTTTTCTCACATTATCTTTATTATACTCTCTCAAACGCTCCTTATATCTCAAATGATCTCTCTCGAACATTCTATCTCAGAAACGCTCTCTCACCAACTCTCTTTCAAATGCTCTCTTTAAAACACTCTCTCATTTACTCCCTTTATCTCAAATACTCTCACTCTCTGTATATCTCAATATCACTCTCTATCTCAAGTTTACTCTCTAGCTCAATTTTATTCTCTTTTTCTCACAATCTCACTCTGCCTGTCTCATACTCATTTTTTCTATCTCAATCTCACTCTATGTCTATTTCAATCTCATACTCTCTATCTCAAACTCACTTCCCCTCCCAAACGCACTCTCTCTCTCAAACTTACTCCCTTAATTTCTCTCTCTAACTCTTTCTCTCAAACACACTCTCTCTCTTAAATTCTTTCTCTAACGCTCTCTCCCTCTAATTTTCTCTCTATAAACTAATCTCTCCCTCTTTAAGTTTCTCTCTCAAACCCGCTCCCTCTCTTTCACACAATTTCTCTCCCAAAATTGTACACACTCTCTTTCTCTCTCTCTCTCTCTCTCTCACTCACACACACTCTCACACACTCTATCACGCGTTCTCCCTTACATATTCTCTTTCTTTTTCACACACACTTTCTCTCACTTTCTCTCACCCCTACCTACTCTCCTCTCTTCTCTCTCTTTCTCACACACACCCACCCATCCACACACACCAACACGCACACTCTTTTTCTCTTCTCCCAGTAATTTTCTTTCTTTAACTTATATACATACTCTCACTATCACTCGCTCATACTCACTATATTTATCTCAATTGCTCATTCTCATTCTCTAACACTCACATTATCACACCTCACACTCACTTTATCACACTCACCCTTATTTTCACACTCACTCTCATTTTCACACTCACTCCCATTTTCACACTCACTCTCACACACACACTCTCATATTCACTATCACATTTTATCACACACTCTATAATATATCTTAATATATATTATTTGATAAGCCCGTTTCCAGTAATGGAAATGACGATGAAATGGCTAAATATATTTAGTCAAATGTACACTAATTTTAAAGATTATAGAATCAGGATGCCGGTAAAAATAGTAGCCTAAAACTAAAACCCAATTTTCCTAGCGAATTTTCCATCCTTTCCTTCTGTGTGGACAGTGGTTCATCTGTACACTCATTCTTTGCATACATCACTATGGAAACCATGAGTTTTGTATTGCTATATAATGGTAAATAAAATATTTGTCTTTAACATTTTATAAAACATTCTAAAGAAGTTAATAAATAATAAAATAATATTAAGCACCGCGTCTTACTACCCGTTAGGGTTATACGCTTTAAGTACTAATTACTCTAATGGATTAGTAATTGGGAAGGTTTAATCAAAGGAAGGGAACCCGTATTTGCGTGTAGGGAGAGTGGAAAACCATTTAGAAAAAACCACCCCCAGTTCACCCGACCGAGATTCAAACCTCGATCTCCCCGTCCTCAGCAGTAGATCTCAACACGACAAGTGCGTTAGCCAACTACGCCACCGAGGCGGGTTCTAAAGAAGTTGAAAGTAAAGAGTGTTTATAATTGAAAGTTAAGACTTAGATAGATTGCTCTAGAAATATGTATTACAAATTTAATTTGTAGATTAAACTGTTGCTAAATTGGTAGATGATTAAGAGAAATTACAAGTCAAAATGTATAGTTAGAATTTACTTCTGGTGAAAGAACTTATTGTCAGATATGAACAATTATATACAATTAATAATGCATCATCCACTAGACCATACACGGGTTGATGACAAGTCCAAAATATAATATGTGGACACGTTAAAATGTCGTTAAAAATCTTTAAGATATGCATGGCACCGAAACATGTCGGAATCACGTAATCCAGCATCTTCTCAGTGCTGGATATAAAAAGAAGTAATGATGGGACAAGGAAACAGATTATTCCACATCACTTAATTTCTTCATTAATTGTGTTTGGCAGATGTTAACCTTAACATTTTATTATTTTATTTTACAACAGAGTTGAACCTAAAACATTACTTTGTGCCATAATATATTGTATATCTTAAAGTTTTTGTAACAACATTTTAACGTATCAACATATATTTTAGACTTTTCATTGACTCATGTATGATAAAGCATTATTAATTGTATATAATTGTTCATATCTGACAATAAGTTTTTTCACCAGAAGTAAATTCTAACTATAAATCTTGACTTGTAATCTCTCTTAATCATCTACCAATTTAGCAACTGTTTAATCTATAAAATTTAATATTTTATATATATTTCTAGAGTGATCTTTCTAAGTCTTAACTTTCAAATATTCGTCTTTGTTAAAAATAACATTTGCTCAATTATTACTTGGGTGGTTTGTGCAACTAATGGATAGAGACATGGGAGAGGGGTCATTTTAAAGATTTTATCGGGTTGTAAAGGGGGAAAATATAAATTTTTATTCAAATTACACACACAAAACTAAATATCTAAATAAATTTGATAGCCTTTGACAAGTAATTTTTATCTAAAAATTAAGTGAGTGCCTACTATATAGATCCTTTCCCATTAAAATGTTTAAAATACGTTTTATTGCAATAATCTGCAGCCATTACTGCAGCGATCCACTAGTAATGAATTTAAATTTATTGAACAGGTAAAATTAAAAGAAGTTATTACATTATAAAACTTTAAAATTTTAATATATTTTTGATTGAAGCTTTAAAAGAGAATTATTAGTGAATACGTGAATATTAAATCTATAAAAACCACCCTAAACTCCATTTGATCCCTGAATCCACGTCTCAGAACATTCATTTACTATGTTTCTATTTGTGGGGGTGGGGGTGGGGGGCACAAGGTCACTCAAGCTTTGTCTTAATTCTATAGTCTTCTCCACTTCTTCCTCGCTAAGCCACTCAGCACCTTCATTGCTGCCCGAAGTCCAAGTGGCTTGCGATGCGCCCTCCCTCTATTTTCCCGTCTTTCTCTGTCTTACTTAAGCATTGTTCTGAATCCCTCCCCCCCTGTCAACCAAAAATAAGAAAAGCTCAAACTCCTTCTCCCCCCGCCCCCCTACAGGCGCTTATGTAATACTTGAACGCCCCCTAAAGTTGGTGGATATACCACCCACAACACCGCACCAGCCTTATTTGGGATCTCATTATCTTGCGGATCATTTGAAATTGTATTATAAAACCAAGTAATCACCATGTACCATTTACAAAGCCTGATAGGTAATGACTTTAGAGAAAGTGTACCTGCATTTTCTTAGAGGGAAAGTGAAAAACAACCCTTGGTAAGTTCGACAGGGATTTAAACCCGATCTCCCAGTTATCAGCAGTCTGGTCTATTGCGAGAGTGACACCTTAGCCAAAGTGGCCACTGAAGTGGGTTGTGATGACTGCCATCACGATAGTAATCACCCCCTTCAACAACAACTCGTTTTAGTGGCCACACAGTCTAAGGCGTCATTATCGTTTTATACTAGACTAAAAATGACAAAAAGATATATGGGCTTGAATCCCTGTCGGGTGTGTTGAGGGTGACTTCCTCTAAATTCAACCATCCTCATCCTTTATTCCCTAGCGTATTTGGTACATAGACGTATAGCCTGAACAGGTATTAAGGGAAGATGAGGTGAAAAAAAACTTGCTTTTGTGGTCGAGGGGGCTAAGGCTTCACTCTTGCAATAGATTGGACGCCCGATGGCGGACAGTTGTGGTTCAAATCCCGGTGGGATGTGCAGAGGTTAGTGTTTCACTATGAACTTAATAAAGTGTCGTTGAAACATATCATCCCACTTTTTGATATAATAAAATTTTATCGAGATTAAAGGTCCAACCGTACAAATAGTATAAATTCAGGCGTCAGTTAATCCCTTATTCCACCTTAAACACTTGCTATTCGTATACTGGAAGTTTGATTGACTGTTAAAAACGCGATTCTAGATATTTAATTCAATATTTTAAACATCGTCTTTCAAACAACTTCTGCGATTCAAACAAATATTGAAAATGTTTACGATGACACTGAAACGGCCTATCATGACTAAGTTAATGTTAACGAATAAAATGCTTCTAATTTATGGCCTTAATTTTTTGCTCTTAAGGTGGGAATGCAAAGAATGCGAGACAAGGTAAACTTTTTTCAGTTTTTATGGCAAAATATTTTTAGGTCAAAATAAATCAAATAATATTGCAATACAAACATAAGAGTTTAATTTTATTTGAGTGATGAGCTTAACAGTTCTCGAATAATTGTCAAGGGTGTACTGGAATTTCATGAAAACTTATTCACTTCATTTAAAAGGTGTTTAGAGAGTGCCACTATGCTCATAAGTCATAAGAGATAAAGAAAGTGGTTGGGAATCAAAAATATCTTAAATCAAGTTTTTTGGTTTATATTATTTTTTAAATCTCCATTCTTTTTACTTTTTTTTAAATGAAATGCCATACATTATACTTTTCAATTTCAAACTTTTTACTCTTTGAAATTAATAATTTATGTTAAAAAAATATTTGTAGTAAAAATATATTTTCTTTAAAATCATATTATGATTTATACTTCTTATATAAATTCAAATTGTTGCGGTGATAGGGTCAAAATGGGAAATTCTCGCCTATGTTATGTACCTTTAGATACATTTTCACTGGAAAATGATCATTTACATTTGATTTGTAATTTTAAACAGTGCCTATATGCAAAAATTTATCAAAATCGTCAGAGTGGATCTGGAGAAAATAATTTTTTTTTCCTCTTAATTTTAGCTTTATAATAGGTGACCTGGTGGTCTAGGGGTAAGGTGTCAGACTTCTATGCTGGCGGCCGGGGTTCAATCCCAGGTCCCGGCAAAGATTTATCTGATTACCAAACCCTTCCTTCACCTCTGACAAGACATCTTGTGAATGTGAGGAATGCCAGGTCTCCACCGTGGTTCGGATTCCACGTTAAACTGTAGGTCCTTCATTTCATCTCACAATCACCCTACCATTACACATTAGCGTAAGTGCGTATAACCCGAACGGGTAGTAAGACGCGGTGCTAATAATAATAATAATAATAATTTAGCTTTATATATCTAATTTTAAAACTTCCTTAGAGGAGTCATATGAAAACCTACCAAATTTTTGCACGATCGTTAACATAGTTTCGGCTCAAGAACAAGATACAGACGGCATCACGAAAAAACACAGTTGTCGTTTCAGGTGCTCATAGAACGTCGACATTTATCAAAATCTAAAGTTAGATTTTTTTTTAAAAGTCTGTTCAGCGAAGGAATTGTTTTCTGAAAGGCCTTTTTTTCTACCAGAAATCTATTATATAGTAGGATATTAGTAGGAAAAAAGACCTTCCAGAGAGTAATTCCTACCGTGAATTGAGTATACGATCATAATACTTCTTTCTCCGAGGGGTCAAGATAAAGTAAAAAGAAACAAGGCTATCATTGTACGCCATTAGTTAAATGATTTATTTAGCTACAGGTTCTTTTAGAGAATTAGAAATATGAAAAATTAATCGAAATATTGCAAAAGTGCGACATTTGATTACTTTACATTAGTCTCAGGATCCTATTTTACAAAAATGAATTGAATGGGGCAGAGACTCGTAAATGATGAGGGATAAAGGTATATTTTACGATCACGAATCAATTTCGTACCTCGTCTCTTCCTTTAAAATTGAGAAGTTTCGTCGTAGTTCAGTACATAAAACCTAAAAGCAATATAAAGTGTTACGTGCAGACACTGGTATGAGATGAAAAATATTACAGAAAAGTATTTGGGTGTGCCAAGGCAAACATTATCAAATATAAAATAAAATACTGCTTTATAAAAAAAAAAGTAATATGGTAAGAGATATGGTATGCTTGAGTTCCAACATCAATCAATATCTCGTTGAGTGGTAATTTAATTCTTAAAATAAAAAACTTTGTAGTTATTTATTCGAGAGGTTATACCGAACTAACTTTTTAGTAATGTTTTAGGAGCGGCTGCAAATAAAAACACTATTAAAAGTTCAATGAAGTAGTTATAGTTTTACAACTGTTTTATTTCAAAAGATTTTCAAGGACTTTGCCTTTTAAAAATTGGATAAAGTTTACTTGTGTGTACTTGAGCTTTAATATGGTAGACTACATATTATATAGACGAATTTAAAAGATCAGGATGTTTTTCAGTAAATTTTATTGACACTTTGAACTGTAGGTAACCTTTGAAACTCAGAGGGTTCAATTCATTAAAACCCACTTCGGTGGTCGGATAGGCTTGGCTTCCGATGATGGAGAGTTTGGGATTCGAATCCGGTTGGGTGTACTGAGGGAACGTTTGTCTAAAATTATTTCCTCTCTTCTTCCGTATAAATGAGAGTCAATTTACGCTAAGTGCTACCTTTTTTAATTCCTAGCCTATAAGACGTGTAGTAAGTATGATAAATTAGTATTATTATTATTATTATTATTATTATTATTATTATTAACACCTTGTCTTACTACCCGTTCAGGTCAACCCCGGACCCTCAACATAGAAGTCTGACACCTTGGCCCTAGACCGCCAGGTCACCAATAGGAGAAAAGCCAAAACAGGTAGTAAAACACTGCACACACAAAAACTCGTTAAACTTATTTATTGTATTGTAAAATTACTTGAGATTATTTCACCGGAAATATTAATTTGGCTTCATCATTACCAGTTTTATATACGACCTTAATCGTTCTCTAAATTCGCGGGCCGTTTGGTAGTTGAGGCTAGATTATATTGTATTGGGTTCTAGTACCAAATTAAACATAACGTTTATTACTTTAGTTTTATTTATTGAATAACTATGACTGTTTGGATTTTAGTAGAAGTAACTATTGCGTCTCCATACCTTGTGACGGTGGAAAACACAGTGAATCTTCTGATAATAGTTTTTGGGGTTGGCCATTAGGGAAGGTCAAACCAATCAGAATTCAGACTGACACAATATCCCTTCACTAACATCTGAAAAACTGTGCCAAGGCTATATTCCTTTTTATACTTTCACTGAGCTTTAAAAACAGGGTTCAACACCTAATATAAAACGGGGAGGGAGAAGTCATGGAAAGTCAGTATTCTTTCAAAATAGCTTGTGGTTTTTATTTCAGGATGATAAACAACCAGCAACATCTTACTTCTTGAGCAATTCTTATCATCCTGGTTTGAGAAAATGAAGACCTAAATGTTTCATAAGGGTATAACGTGAGCCCTATAAATTTTGAGAGTTTAATAATATACATGTAGGTAACTTACCACTATAAGGTTTATTAGTGTTATTAGGTTGGAGAATTACAATTTAGAAATGGGTATGAACACACAGTATGCATTTAAATTAAAATATGAATTTATTTAGTGAAATAAAAACAGGTTACAGTGACCTTGACACAAAATTATTGTTCCGTGATTGTAGTAACTGAAATTCAACGTAAAATTATAGGGATAGATTCAACATAGCAAGAAATTATACCAGCTTTGAAATTAATACCTTGTTTAATTCTCGTTTGTAATGCTGTATGCGAGTCCAAGATTGCGATGACAAAAGGTTGTAGCTTTTTATAAATGATAAGCAATTTCTTTTAACAACGCGTCTCACTACCAGCTTGGGTTATACGCCTATGTACTAACTACATTACTGTGTTAAGGATTAAGAAGATTTAATTGAGAGGAAATGCACCCACATTTGGGTTGAAGGAGGTTGTAAAACCACCCTCGGTGCACATGACTGTGATCTAACTCTGATCTTTCCATCTTTAGCAGTCTATTCACAATAGCGGTTTAGTAACATTAATTAACTGTCGCAAAGGGTAGTTTGCCTGTAATTAAACATATTATATACAAACACTAGCTAAAACAAGATATTGTTATGGTGCAAAGAATAATATTGTGAACTTGATTATAGATTTTCCTATATTTTTGCACCTTCCCACCCCACCCATCACTCCCCCTCATTTGGTATCATCATAGCACAGCAACCCCTTTTGACAAATACCAAGTTAGTTCCTTTGGCAACTTATCTTTTCTTTCTTAATTAAATTCGTTGATAGCTTTGTTTGGAAATGTATCTCTTGAAAAAAAACCACCTAAAGTTCTATCACTTGCAACTTTCACAGTGTGGTGAGTGGAGTTGACTCTTTTACCAGCGTCAACTTCTCGCTAAACGTGTGTAGAGCGAGATGGAAGTCAGTGACGTCAGTAGTCTATGGATAAGGGGGAGAGGGAGGACGTAAGACCAAATAAAGTTGGAAACAT
Source organism: Timema poppense (assembly GCA_902141375.1). NCBI lineage: Eukaryota > Metazoa > Arthropoda > Insecta > Phasmatodea > Timematidae > Timema > Timema poppense. The sequence goes on from CABFOV010000252.1 coordinate 140,086, forward strand.
ATGGGTGTAAGGGGAACTGTCAGCTCCAGCAAACAATATGGTAATAGACAGGCTGCAAACCTAAACAAAGAAAAAGAAGAGAATTGAGAGGCAAAGGAATCCAAACAAAATAAATGCGGTAGAGGTAGACCAAAAATATACTTACTATAGTTCTCTAAAGGGGCGAATACATGATTACACCAGATTCTCTGAATTTTTCCTTTAAACTTGTATTGAACAAATGAGAGTATAGATGAGTAAGTTAAGTTTTCAAAGCACCATACTCACATTTACGATGAAGGAGGGGAGAAACAATTAGAAAAAAAAAATACCCTCAGTACACCCAGGCAGGATTCAAACTCTGATCTCCCTGTCACTGATATGAAAATTCTGACGCTTTTATCTTCGTGCCAAACGTTGCGAGTAAGAAAACCACCCAAGTATACACTACGTTGGTCTTAAAAAGAAACAAAACACTCTAATTAGAAAGGTCCTCCAAAAATATTTGCTGATATTCGGCCACTTTTTACTTTCTCACGAGCCCCCTGGGTAGAGAAGGTATTGTAGTCACAAAAAAAATGAATTTAAGTTTTTGGTGGGTACTGACACTTCATGACCCACTGAAACCCCCCAAAAAGTGTTTTTTTTTGTGTTTTTTATTAATTCTGTCTCTCTCTGTATATTTGCCTGAAACCGAAACTATTTTAACAATCGGACAATTTAGGGTTTTAATAAGGTTCTCCCAAAGTTTTTAAAAAATTAGTTATCTGGCCTTTTACAAAAGGGCGAAAAGAGAAAGAATATATTTTCTAAATATCTGCTTCAAAGATTTTGATTAGATTTCGTATGTAGGAATTTTTTTTAACATTTAAACAAAATATACAATCCTCCCCTCCCCCCTTTCCCCAAAATAAAATGAATTTTAGGATATTTAAAATAAGCATAAATTTCCAATTTTGATGAAATCTCCGCAATCATTTGAGTAACGAAATAACTTAATATTGTAAAGTTGTATTACTATTGAAATTAAAAATGTTTTAATCTGGAATATATTTTCATCAAAACCAATAGTTTCTGTGCCATATCAATTTTTAAGAAATACTTAGAAATAAATAATTGATTGTTATGCTTTTTAATGGACAAAGATGGTCCTCTTTTCACAATGTTTCTGTAACAGTGTATATCCTTAAAGTTTTTCTCTTTCTGGAGTGTAAATTTAATATTATATATCTGGTTTTCCACTCTACCTCCACGCAAATGCGGGTTCACTTCCTCTAATTCAACCTTCCCAATTCCTAATCCATTAGCGTAATATAGTACTTAAAGCGTATAATCCGAACGGGTAGTAAGACACCGTGCTAAATAATAATAACATTCTATATGATTTTGTTTCACAAATTTTACGAGTTTTTTATTAATTGTACCTATTTTAAGATTAAAGAGAAATAAAGTCTGTGCTGTGCATCTCACCATTTATTATTTTAATGCCAGGAGTCTATCTTGAGGTTTGCAAATAATCCCACCTTTATTTTATGCACTATTAGCAGTATAGTCCAATTTTCATTTAAAGAGCCTTATTTTACAAATATAAAAGCTACCAGATTTACTTTCACGTTATGATACGCCAATTCGTGTGATTTGCAGCCCTTTTGAAATATATTAACAACAAATTTAAAAATAATAGAAAATAATGCTATCAATGATTACATAAAAAAAGTATTTAAAAAAGAGTCACTTCTTTGAAAATAGGATTATATCCTGTAAGTCAGGTGAAACATCAACATTATTAATATTACTTCTATTTCGAAACGAGTGACAGGAGTTCAAGACAAGCGAAACGGATGGTCCATTATTATTATTATTATTATTATTATTAACTCCCCTTCGGGCAGTTGGTCACGCGATAGCTCTTGTCGTCATAACCTCCTAGGAGGTTCTGTTTGCCAACCGAGAGGTTGACGCTTTGCAAACAGACAGAAGTCGTGTCTTGCGGGATCGGTATAGTTTGAGAGGAAGAACATACCTAGGTTGATCAAGTTCTTCCAACTCTCGCTACCATATTGTTCGCCAGTCACCAACGCCAACCAAGCAAGCAAGGGGCCTGACAATGACAAACGATGCCGCAAAAACACCGACCATCGCGCCCTGAGAGTAACGGACATGCCCAGCGTTAATGCGGTGATTTATGATGTCAGTGCTACTAGAGGCCGCTGCTATTCATAACATTACGTACTCTCTGTTGAAATTAGATTTATTCTTTTAGCGACACGGAAACATAGTCCTCATGAATGTGTGACAATGCGCGTGGCGTGGAGAAGAAGACCTTGCTGTCGCTTGTTGAGGTGTTGAGTTTTACAAGGGCTTCACGAGAGTGTTTGAAAGAATGATTTGAATCCAGGTTGAGTTCAAATGTAGTACTGCTGGTGAGGGTCCTCATTTTAAAAGCAGCATTTGCTCACGTACTGGCAGGTAGAGTTTGGGAAAACTGTAATTAAAAAGAAGTTTTGTTTGTTTGGGTTTTGAAAACAGCGGTTATTTTCCTTTAAATTATCAATATTTGGATTTAAAAAAATGAGAACCCGATTTTTATCATTAAATCTCTTAATTTTGTTCTTAGTGGACCTACTAAAAATCCTTATTGTCTTTATAAAAAGTGAACCAAATTCTAATCCCGCATCCATAATTATTAAACTTACATTTTAGTGAATATATATGTTTATCGTCTTCTTTGAGACAAATAATTAAACAGTATTGCAAACGCCAAATGATACTTGGCAATCGCAAAACGGTTAGATCCCTGCAACTAAACGACCTTGGGTATTTATTTAAATAGGGTGGCATTTTAATCGATACATTCTCTGTTTGCGCTTGATTGAGATAATGTACAGATAATGTACAAGTAGACCCACCTTTGATTTTGTTGATTAGGTAAACTGGGAAAATAAATACCACAAATATCTAAACAACGCACACAAATGTAATTACATGTTCTTAACAATCAAAGGATTCCGGGGATTCCGCTGCATCAACCGTTCTATTTGTTTTCAGAATAATAATACAACGCGTCTGGGCTCAATCATTTGTAGCCCAGTAGTGGAAAGAGTATCTAGTACTAATGTGCCGTTGCCCAGGGGACACCCGATCATACTAATCATACAGCTTTTCGTAGAGGTTCTTTCCATGTCCTAATGAAATGAGGTGATGATGATATTGACTATGAGGATTTGGAACCAGTAGAAACATTTAAACCTAGCTTAATCTTAACCTACTTAACCATGGTGACCGTTGAGTTATTTCCCTTTCGGGGAAAATATTCAAGGTTCCAGCCAGGAATCGAACTCGGGAGCATTAGGCTCGTAGCCAGGTGTAGGCCTACTGCCCATTACATACAGGGCTGGTTTGTCGGAAGAAGATACTAGCGATGTCATCTATGATCCACAGTACCAAATATCAACTGGAGTTTACCACGTTATATGCATTTGAGCGTGGTGAATTTTTAAAAATCTTTATCCAGAAAACCAAAAACCACTCTTTTCAAAGACGGTTTTGCGGTCTCGGTATGTTATTGAAAAACCATGGTTTTCGGATCTGTGTGGACCACAATTCCAAAGTCTGGGATTGGGAAACCTTTTTACAGAATGTTAATTCACGAATTTCTCATAAGGCCACACACAAACATTTCATATACATTAAATTTAGCCAAAATATGAATAACATTAAACTATATTAATTATTAAAATACAAGCCATAGCTATCCAAATGCTTACACAAATGGAATAGGGACAAGAAAGGCAGAATTTAAATGAAATGCAGTTAGATTTACGTGGTGGAAGAGTGGGAGGATACCTAGACATACGCACCCTCAATTCACCCTACCAGGATTTGAACTCCGATCTCCCTATCATCTGGTTTCCCGTGAGGGTGACACTTTAGACCATACTACCAATAATTATGACAAAGTTTAATCAGCTGTACACTGTGCCATCACGGGAGAGGTGTGGTGGGTTTGTAATAAATAAATTTTTCAATGGAAGTAGTGAAGCATATCTCATACTATATCTTACCTACCCATACCACGGAAACCCCCGTTCCCTCCCTCTTCCTCATACTCACTTCCCTACAACATTCAAAATGATGTTTCATAACAAACCTCACCAGTAGACATTTTTGGAATGATTCATGCTCCACTATAAATCCGGCTTAAATCACTAATTGAAGAAATTAACTAAAAACTCAATTACAATGATTAATGGCTGAGCCACTCGGTATTGTGTCTGTTCTAGAACTAAGTTAAAATATAAATCGTGTACGTTGAATACATAAAATAAATAATAGGCTTTGTCAAATATATGTATTCCACTTGTGGTGATGTTCAACTGATGAGGTCCTATGCAGATCACATCAAACTGGAGTTAAAGAACTATCGCTATCCTAGCGCCCTCTCGACCAAAGTTGATATGATGGTATTTTTTATTCTTTTTATCTCTTACTCTCCTTGTCGAATAGTAGAACCGCCGCTAGCTTCTACCGATTATTCTCTCACGGGAGGAACTCTCCAACCAGCAGATGTCGTCAGAAAGCTTTTTTTCACTTTTCAACTTTTCTCTTCTTCTGCTTATATTGGTTTGATCTGTCTTTTGGTTTTTCTCATTTTCTCGTTCGTATATATATATATATATATATATATATATATATATATAAATAACACTATTCTTATTTTTGATAAAACCTTTTCCTTTTCAATATCCTTGTTTGAAAATTCAATCAAATTCTTTGTTATGGTCCTCGTCCACAATCCATTTCTACTAAGAATGCTATAAATTAATATGATTACTACTAAACAGCTTTCCTCCAAGTACTAATAATTAGTTAGTGAAGTTTCTACTAAATAGTTTTCCTAAATGTGTAATTTTACGAGGCAGATTTTATGGACAGCCTAGGAATGTAATGTCGAATGATTATTTTATAAGGATAAATGTTTCTTTTAGTTATTCCTTGATATATATCTATAATGTAATATTTTATTGAAAAACCAATAAAGTTAGTTTCGTTGACAACACAAATTGAAAGCAGAAAATAGTACTTAAAAAAATAGTTGCCTGCTAATATATCCAGAGGCGGAGAATATTAGTGCCAATCCTTAAAATCCACTTTCCAAGTCCTGTATTCATAAATTAATCATCTTATATCGTTTACAGTTAAGAGGGGTATTGTAACGAATACTGTTCAATTTTCATGGTAAGATCCTTTTAAAAGATACAAAAATACTTTTTTGATTCCAAATTTATTTGTATTTAAATATTTTATTAGTAGGCCTATTATTTCATAGGTATTGAAATAAATATAAGAAGTGACAGCTGCAGATTACGTTACTTGACATATAAATACGTGAAGGTAGATCAAGTAGCTTTTCCAACTTTCTGATAAGGTCCTGTATATTTAAATTGTACTCCACTATTAAAACATTATATATTTCCATAATTTTTAAAATTTTATTTTTTGTAACAGGATTCTCAATACTAAGTATGGTCTGCGCGTATTTTATACGCCAATCAATAAAAACACCCATGTTAATCCCGAACACCACCGTGCTTACCCCGGCAGACATATTTTATCAGGGAGCTCCAAAAGAGCACGAGATTACCTTTGACGACATACTTTTATCCGCGGGGTAGTTAGTTTGTTTCACATCCCTCGGTCCATGCGCCGACAAGTCTAAGCGTCACGACAGACTTACCAACCTCTTGGTTAGGTAGAAAGATAACGAACGATATGTCCTTTCTCAGTGGTAAATAGTCAGCTCGCGGTCTCGATGACAAGCACATATAGGCTGGTTTGCTGGACACTGGGAGGTTGGGGCTCAAATCCTGGCCTGATGTATTGAACTTAAATTCTATTAAATGTTTTTCCACTCTCATTTTACGTAAATGCAAGTATATTTCCTATATCAAACAGCAAGTGATGGATAGTAAGACACAACAAAGGGCTAAGCTAATCTAACCTAGCCTAACCTAAACATGCCTACCCTAACCCTAATATAAGGCAAACATATAATTGGAGTTGAATTTAAAACTATCCGCAGCTATATTATCTGTTATAGTTATCCTGGCCAGTGGTCGTGGCCCAAACAAAGGTATGAACTTTTGGGACAAGGGGTTTCGTGGACCAACTGTTATGCACCATTTTTAATTCAGTAAAAGAGTCTCATTCCACTTAGCCACAGAAACAAGCAACATGCCAAAGTAAGCACTCAGCTATTGGGACAGATGCCAGTTATGTTAAACATACAAATTTGAAATTAACAACTCCCCCCATTAAAATAAATCATAATTGAATGTGTCTAATATGAACTTCATTGGTGGTCCCCAGCAGTTAAGAATTTTTGGACACTTGTTAAATGTCATTGTTAGCACGGCTCGTGTCCAATGTATTGGCAGAACACTCAACCACTTAGGACCTTTCACTCCAGTGGCGGATTGAGAGCAGAAAACAAGCGGGCGAGTTGACACAAACACTTGCACTAACACGTGGAGAACACACACACATACACTTCCACACTTCCGGTGTTGTCCTCAACAACTCTAAAATGTTTACTCTTCGCACCACGGTTTTGTCAGGGAAAATCGTTTAAGTGGTTTAGGATTGAGAGTTTGTGAAGGGTGGGAGGTGAACGTTTATCAAAATATAAACATCTGTCCTGTGTGTGTGTGTGTGTGCATGGACTTTATTCGAGAAGTAAGGATTATTGAAACAAACTCTCGAAACTGCTTTTCATATGTACTTCACTGCCTCTTTTTTTATATATATACATGTGTGTTGTACACTTTAGAAGAAATGGAAAATCGATGTTTTGAGCTTACACTCCACGTTGTTGGTAAACAGATTAGTCTTTATCTGTAGTATATTTGGCATCGCCCTTTAGAATAATCGAGTTATTTCCATTCTTTACTGAAGGTGTGTACATTGGCATTATATTTCCAAGGCATAGATTCTATGGCATGGTTAGAAGAGTAGTGGTCACAAAACAAGTCCCAAACCCGACTGATTAATTCCGAGAACGAGTTTCATCCAAAAGGTGGCAAATGCTGGTGCACCTATTAGAAACCAATTCTCATAATTCTATCCCCTTATAATTTAGATCATTTGGATCTGCTGATAGTACTGATACTGAGAACCTTAAACAAAAACAATTTTTTAAATTCCAACTGTAATCGATTGCTATCTCTCGAATAATTACATTTCTCAAAAACGGATTAAATTGTTTATTTATAAGAAAGGAAGAAATAACTAGTACGTTATAGTTTTAATGTAAATTATTTCTCTGGCAGAAATAACTTCGCTTGTGCCAAATGCGATAACTTAAAAAATATATGCTTGTAGACCAAAGATTCGCCAAATATATGAATTATAACCATCTGATAGTTTAAATGGTAGTTGGGCCTACGGATGTATATTTCTCCTTATATCCAGGGCGTTCGGAAACTCATAGCCCTAACTGCACTTAATACTTGTTTAAACCAAAATTAATACAAAATCCCTATATGCTTATATCCGAAAAACTATGCTAATATCATTAAATTGTGTCCAAAGTTTCGACGTACAGCGCCGGGATAACAAAGCTATTCAAGCATGCGTGTACAGCAAGTTGCATAGGAGTTAGGCGCGAACCATTGACCATGTAATAATGGCAAGCACTTTCTATGTTGTAGGATCGTTAATGATGACCCTCAGAACGTATTCGCATTCCTAGATTGACTATTGTGTTGTTTACTATTAACTGTAGTGAGTTCTGCTGCCGTGCTCCAAGATGTCAAGGTGTGCAATGCCATGCGCCTAACTACTCTGCAACCTGTTGTACATGCATGCTTGAACAGTTTTGCTATCCCAGTGCTGTACCCCGAAATTTTAGACAAAATTTAATGATATTAGCAGAGCTTTATGGATGTAAGTGTATAGGGATTTTGTATAAATCTAGGTCCAAAAAAACTATATGTGCAGTTTGGATGTTGAATTTCTAAACAACCTGCCTTTATTGCAAGGCATACTTAGAAAGCTACGATATAGCCATAGAGTGGTTGTTTCCAATATATCGAATTGCATTGGTCTAAACAAAATTAAACGGTGTTTTTAGATGGCTGGGATACTGTTCTTCGAGGTTATTACACTTTGTAAAGTTTTGCTTACAGCAAACAAATTTAATACAAATAGCGGGAGAGGGGGGGATGACTATTATTAAAAATATACTGAGTATTGTTCCATTTATTTTGATTCAAAATCTCTAATGCGTGGTTAAATATATGAAATATATCAATAAATGGTTTTATATACAGTATATTGAAATACTAAAACCTCGATATAATTTTTATGGCGTTGTTTTTGAAAATACTAAGCATTGTTGTATATTTTTACATTGAATATATCGTTCCCATCTCTAGTGAGGCTGCACAATACTTTTTTAGTAAAGGTTGGTAAAGACTAGTGTAAGGTTAGGATGAAGAGGTTAGTTAGTATAAAGGAAGTGTACTCGAAGTGTGGATAGATTTAGATTACATCGGTTATAAATAATTATTTAAGTGTGTGTTTTAGTGACGTGAAAACAAATGGAATTGATGATGTTTTAAAAATACACCAATTTATTACCATGTCAACAAAAAAGTTGGCAAGAAAACTGCTAGTTGAACCTCTGGGCTGGGAGAGGGGATCACGCACTGAGCTTAGAGGTGGTTTGAGACCTGGATGGTATAATTAAAAACACTCTGTTTTTTTAATGCAGATCACAAATACCTGTAACCGTATTTCATCTGCGTCCCTCGTGTACGACACTTTGACCTATATTTCTTCACTGTGACAAGACCTGTCATTTTCAGTCGGAGTACGGCTGAGAGCATGACTTTGGCTTAGTTCCCCCACCCCCACCCCCTTTATAATTAACTGAGCTTTCGTAGATAAACCAAAACCAGATGGAAGCAAAATGAGTAGTAGCTAGAAACAAAAATAACAAAATGTTAACCTAATCATGCTCAATTGAAAGATAATACTCAATTTGTTAATTTTTTTGGTTGTGATTGGAAGTTAGATATATATTTGCAACGGTACATATTTTATTCGTGCTACTGTCGTGATCAAAATAGTTTTGTTACAAATTTCAATTCAATGAAACAATTGGGTTAAGTAGAATATCAGTAGTTCCAGTGCCATTAAATTAGGTGGTTTTTTTTAGCTAATACAATGACTGATTCACTATAGTCGAATTATCATAAACACAGCCTTATCTGAGTGTTAAAGTAATACTAGCTTTCATAGATGCATGTGAATCAATCAGGGATGTAGCAACGTTTTCTGTTGTATTTTTGGAAGGGGGTAGGGTGGGAATGTTCTACGGTAAAAGAAAATTCGTGATATCTTCAGAAATTAAATAGATTACCTTGATCCATTAAGGTAAGAGTGTAAGGAAAGCGAGAAAAGACAGTTTTTTATTCAATTCTTATAGCAAAACTTTTTTTTTGGCCAATATAAATAAAGTATTGCTCCGGTATAAACAACGAGCTTAATTTTTTTTTCACATGGTGACATGAACAGTTGTTGAATAACTGTCATGAGCATAGCGATATTAGATGATAAAATTTTAAATGAAGAGAAAAAGTTGTCATCAAATTCAAATACCACCTTTACAAATATTTAACAACTGTTGAAGTCACCATGTGAATAATATCAAACTCTATGTTTATACTGGTGTGATATTTTATTAATTTTGATCAAAAAAAGTTTTGCTATAAAAACTGCAGAAACACTGACCTCTTTTCATGTACCCTACATCCCCACCTTAATAGTACGTAGCCGACAGTGGCACATCCAACGCATGTGTCAAGAAATTTGATCGTAAACAATATGTTCAAAGCCAGGGGCCACCAGATGTAACCAATATTATTGTGGTTGTTACCATCATTAATTGTAAAAAAAAAATCAAGTATGGCGAGTGTTTATTTACCTGTCCCCCCGCAACTCATCCTAAACCAAACCTTTTCTCCTTGCACCAAACTATACAGGAGACTAAAGTCGTGAGTATGTGAAAGGGGTTTGCTAATTTTATGGCCAGTGCTGCGCTGTAGCGAGTGTCGCACCAAGCTATGATCCTCTCCCTTCAGATGTGGCAGGGTTTTGTCAACATGACACGCGCATTTTGCGCGCCGCTACATGACGGGTTGAAAAGAGAAGTTGGGAGAAGGAGGGGTTGAGAATGTCAAGGGAAGTGTATCATAGGTTTTCATTACATCCATGTAAATGAGCTACAGCGGGGGACGCATAGCGATGCTGCTTACATTTCTCTCTCTCCCTCTCTCTCCCTTTCCCTTCGCATACACACACACACGTGCATACATACACACAAAGACTCGTGGACTGGATGAAGGTATGTCCACAGTCAGTAATAATTAATGTTTCAAACTTACTTTTCCTACCATAGTTAAACAAAATATGCTTGGTTTTAACAGCAAAAAAAGGATTGATGGCAACGTGGTCTAAATGTCAAAATAATTTGGTCTGTTTTTCCGACAATGGGATGGTTGAGGATCTAATCTCATTTGAATGTAGTGAGGCTGTTTTTCTTAAATGGTTTCTAACTTACCACCACTCAAATGTGGGTACATTTGATCTAAATAGGTCTTTATAATCTCTATCTCATTTGCATTTTTAATGTACGGGGTGTACTGTAACTTGTGGAACCCAAATCAGCGGTGGAAAGGAGACCCCTCAAAAAAAGAAAAATGTTCATAATAACATGTGTCCCATTTGACCTTGTTTCTGAGCTACAACCAAGCGGTTCCACTAAACTGTTTGTATGCCATACTCGATATATCTTTACCACCAGTTGACTAGATATGTTCTATGGGTAATTCCTGGATACTCCGAACACCTGGTATTATTGAAAAAGTGCGGCACTCTACGACACGACTGAAGGCTTGCATTCAGGTTGAAGGCGGCCGTTTTGAGCCCTTCCTATAATGTTAAGCAGTTACTCATTACTGGAGTACAAACATGTCTATAATTAGGAAATAAGGTCAAATGGGAGACTTATGTATATGAACATGTTTAATTGATTTGTGTTTCCTTTCCACCAATGAAGTAGTTCCCACATGTTACGGTACAACCTGTATATGGTTAAAACCCAAACGGTTACTAAGACGTGGTGAAAAAAAACCCCAGCAAATAATAAAGTTTAATACTTAAATAAGTCTCCACAGAATATTTCAACCATCGTTATAAGCGACTTTGATGAATATGAAAGAATTTTTAATGCACCCGCATTCGTTGGGTGGGCTTCTGGGTAACATTTATAAAAACACCTACCTTCAACACATCCTTCAGGGATTTGAATCCTGACCTTCTCATTCCACAGGAACCTCCCCCCATCGCTTAATTCTTTCAACTTTGTTGCTTGCTACTCAACAAAAGACAAGCTATCACTGTTATTTTCTCCAAGGAGTGATGCGGAGTTTTGAGCCACAATCTCGGGGTTATATTGAATTATGTCTAATATCAAAGGACAAAAGTTTGAATCCCTGTCAATGTATAATCTTTCTGAGTTACCTTAGGAGATCATTATTCACTTGCGGAAAACCGTTAAAGGAATATATATACACTTAACAGGAAAATCATCTTCAGTTCACACAGATGAGATTCGAACCTCGACCTCCCCATCAATGGCGATCAAACCAACGGAAAGCAATGGCTGCGGGTAACTAAACATTGTAAACTAATATTTACTTTGTCTCGACGCCTTGGAGTGAAAATATTGTGATTGTCAAAAATTCGAAATCGAGATTTTGATAAATGTTGACGTTTTATAGCCCCCTGAAACAAAAAGAGTTGTTTCCGCAATGCCGTCTGACTGTTTGTACCTTGGTTTGGGCTAGAACCGAAACCATTTTACCGTTTGGGTTAAAAATTTGTATCTGGTGTTTTCATAAGCCCCCCCCCCCCCCCCCCCCCCCCCCCCTA
>CABFOV010000252.1:166046-241360 GCA_902141375.1 Timema poppense
GTGTGTGTGTGTGTGTGTGTGTGTGAAAAAAGAGGGAGTGTAAAACTAGGGGAGAAATATTGTGTAAAAGAGAAAATAATGTGAGGACGTGTGAGAGAGAGTTATACAGGAGAGATTAATTTATATAGAGAAAATTAGATTGAGAAAGAGTTAGAGAGAGAAATTAAGAGAGCAAGTTTGATATAGACAGTGGGTTTGAGGGAGAGAGCGTGAATAATTTTAAAACATATATATAGAGAGAGTGATATTGAGATAGAGTTTGAGAGAGAGCGTTCAAGAGATAGAAAGTTCGAGAAAAAAAGAGGGAGAGAGCATTTGAGATAGCTTAATAAAGAAAGTATAATAAAGATAATGTTACAGAAATTGTGTGATAAAGAGTGTATGTGAGGGTAGAGAGTGCATGTGAGAAAGAATGAGAAAGGATGATATTAGAAAGAGAGTTTTATAGTGTGTGTGTGTGTGTATGTGAGCGAAAGAGAGTGAGAGAGTCTGCTAGAGTGAGATAATACTAAAATATAGATGTGTTACTCAAACATTACAGTACTTTGAAATAACATTCTCCCAAAATTAACTATCAACATGGAAACATAACTGAACTTACTGTATTTGTAAGAATGTGAAACTATAGATGAGGTACACAAAACATTAATTTTAAATATAATATTCTCAAAATTAAGCGGTAAAATGAAAACATAACTTAACTTATGTATTGCGTTACTATTTGCTAAATGAACATAAAAACCCATTATTTGAATAAAATTAAGATCAAAACCCATTATTTGAAGAAAATTAACTTCAAAATTCATACTTAGCTAACTAAAATGGCTATTTTTTTAAAAAATATTATTCAAGCTCATTTGATTGTTTTTGAGCTTGTAATACATACCTAACCATTAGTTAAACACCAGTGTATCATGCACGAAAAAAAACGTAGACAATATTTTCACGAACATAATCTAATTTTCGATTTATGCTCAATAATATTATTTTAAACGCGAGTTAACGATAACAACATTCCAATAAAATAATGTTTCCCCAGTTTAGGAATCTCAATTTAGATGTATTATGACCAGCATAAAAATAAAAATATTAATCCAAAGAGAAAGTTATGATGTGTTTGGGCCAACCAGTGATCTTTATATTATACTGGTTGGACATACACATACGCATTGCCATGGACCAAAGCCTGACGCTCAAGTTTATTATCTGCTATATTGTGGGGCGAAAGATGTAACGGTTTCTTTCAATGTTCTTACGCGAAAACATGTCTTTGATGAATAAAAGTGTTATTATATGAAAATAGTGAAGTATTATACCACACTTGCCTGAAGAATCATTTACATTAAAGCCTAAGGGATATGCAATTCAGTTTTATAGGTAATACTGTACAAATACAAATACAAATAAAATATTTAATATTTTTAAATATGTAGTTATCATCCATGTTGTTTACAGTGTACCAAGACTGCACTCATATTTAGAGTTGGCTATTAGCTTTTATATTGTTTTCAGAAACCATATTATATTAAATTTTGCTAAATATAATGAGTAAGGTATCTTAAAAATGTACTACAATTATTTTAATGACAAACTTTGTATAGTAGTCATACGTTCAAAGGATCACTTAAGTTATAAGCTTGTATACAATATTATTAAATTGCCATTAGAAAAAGTTATCTTTAATCTTGTATAATGCTTTCAGAAATCATATTGTTGTTGATAGTTCGATAACTATAATGAAACAAGTTAGCTGAAAACTATATTAGATTTGTTTAAATAACGTACTTTTTGTGAGAAATCTTACGTTCAAACGATGATAATTTAGGTTATAGGCTTGTAGGAAGTACGGTATCTACTAAACCTTGATTTTAGTAAGAATCCAAATCTGTAAGGCTTTATTTCGTACCAGATTTCTCTCATATATTAGTATTTTGGTAGGATAAACGGCCATTTAGAATAGGAGAAGAAATTCTCTTCTGAAAGATCTTTTATCCTACCTAAACACTATTATAGGGTGGTAGGATTCTGGTTATGAGATAAAGCATTCCAAACGAGCTTCTTTAAAAACTCATCGTATATATTAGCCTACACCAACTTATTTAAAAGAAAAACTCATTAGTTTTGAACTTTGTTATGTTCTTCAAAGCTTTTACTCACACATCTATTTCATTTAACTAATCACACATCGTTGGAACTCATATATTCAAGCAAATTATAGAACGATGTCAAAATGTCACATTTCCTTTTATGGGTGTAAGAGAGAAAGAAAAGCCCGAAAGCTTCCTTCTCTCTCACAATGGTATGCAGACGACAGCTCGAAAATTTCATCCACAGATGTCCATCCAGTAATATTATAGAGATCAATGGGAACAACAAATAAAGATTGAGTTATTATTTTTTAGCCAAAGAGATAATATATTTTAATTAGAAATTTGCATCCATGCAGCAAATAACAACTTCCATGATGATTAAACAAAGAATGAGAAACTGAAAATTCTCTGTGAAACTCGGGTTTTAGAGGAAAACTACTATTTTTCCCGACATCCTGAACTCCTAAACATTAAAATGAGTGGTCGTTTGTTAAAATCTGTTCAGTCATTTCCTCGTAATTTCTATTACCAGGAACGGGCTTATCAAATTTTTTCTTTTACTAGTGGATCGTTGAACAAATGGTTGCAGATTATTGCACTAAAATGTATCTTAACCTTTATTGGGAAAATTTATATATAATTTTTCATTACTCAACTTTCTAGTCAAAAGTTTACTCGTCAAATAATCTCAATTTTAAATAGATAATTAACTTTCGGTGTTTAGTTTGAATAAAAACGTAAATTTTCGCCTTCACGCCACGATGAGAATATTTTAAAACGAATCCTCTCCCAGATCTCTTTCTATTTGTTGCATCAAAACACTCAAGTAAAAATCTAGGTATTATTTTTAACCAAAGAGAAATATTGTATATAGATTTAGATTCATGCAGCAAATAACGGTTTCCATAATGATTAAACAAAGAGTGAAAAACTGAAAATTCTCTGTGAAAGTCGGGTTTTCGTGGAAATCCACTATTTTCCCCAACATAATGTACTCCTAATCGTTAAAATGAGTGGTCGTTTGTCAAAATCTATTTAGTCATGTCCTCGTAATTTCGGGCCTACCAACTTATATATTAGGATAGTAATAAAATAAAGTGTATGTCTGTGTATGTTTGTGTGCGATGCCCATCCAAATCTACGGCATGCAGAAATTTGAAATTTTTAACATAGGTGGATGGAAGGGGGTCCGAATGCACTTCAAAGCCGGGTATTTAAAGTTTTTATTAGCTCTTTAATTAGGTTATTTTTAACATGTTTTTGAAGAAAACATTGATAATCTGGTTTAGAATTACGTTTTAGAGATATATCTAAACCATTTTTGTGGGAGGGCGGTGAGGGGGGGCTTATTGTTATATCACAGTGAGTCACGTTCAATGCCATGCGGGATTGCTAGTTATATATATAATATAACACAGTTGTTGCCATGACAGATACATGAAACGATTTTGATAATTTAAAATTACAATTTTATATTTATTTTTAAAGTTTATAACTGTCCAAACTCTTTAAGATTTATTCATATTTAAAAAAAATATAAACCTTAGGATGGTGGATATCAGTTTCCGCATTTCATTAAANAAAAAGGGTAACAAAAGAATTATGCGTAATTTTAAAAACTGTATAAAGTTAAGTTAGCGGAAGGATATTTATTTAGGTTAACTTTTAACTACCACAACACCCGTAAGGTCTAAGGCACCACTCTCTCAATAAAATAAACTACTGATGACGGAAAGATCGGAGCTCAATCGCGGTTGGATATAATGAGGGTTGGTTTTCCTAGATGGCTTTTCACTCTTCCTACAAGCATTAACAGGTACACTTCCTCTAAATTCAATCTTCCTCTTCCCTAACACATAAGTCCAAATGTAAGAAGTGGTGCTAAAATAAATTACTACAAAATGCTGTAGGGTGACCTGGCGGTCTAGGGGTAAGGTGTCAGACTTCTGTGCTGGCGGCCGGGGTTCAATCCTCGGTCCCGGCACAGATGTATCTGATTACCAAACCCTTCCTTCACCTCTGACAAGACATCTTGTGAATGTGGGGAATGCCAGGCCTCCACCGTGGTTCGGATTCCACGTTAAACTGTAGGTCCTCCATTTCATCTCACAATCACCCTACCATTACACATTAGCGTAAGTGCGTATAATCCGAACGGGTAGTAAGACGCGGTGCTAATAATAATAATAATAATAATACAAAATGCTGTATATAAAGGAAAACCTGTGTGGCAAAATTTTGTCTTTTTTCTAAAATTCAAAGTCGTTTTTAGTGTCATAAGCAATAATTTATATTTAATAATAATAGTAATGAATATACATCTGAATACATTTATATCAGCCCACAACATCATACAGCTTTCTTAACCTAAGACAATATTTAATACTAGACCTACTTACGTACCAGCATCTGTGGTCACATGGTAAAGAGGGGATCAGAAGTCGTATTGTGGTCGATGTACTAAAGGTGCTATTTTCTTGATGGTTTTCCACTCTCCTTCCATGAGAATTAAGGTATACTTCCTCTAAATGCTCTCTTAACCATAATCATTTAATTAGTATATCCTATTTCCAAATAGCCCAAACGGATAATAAAAAAAAACTACTCACGTTATCCATTAATACAGAAATGTCATATGTGTGCACTTTACACGAACAAACAAACACATAAAACTATGAATTATTTAAATACTTGAGCAGAGAATTGAACCAAAGAGCCTGAGGGAACATCTAGCTCCTCTACCGAGAGATAAATTAAATTATATCCCCCTAACCCATACAAAAAACCTGTTTCTAAATTAGTTTGAGTCAGTCATAAACCACTTCTGAAGTTGATTACGTTATTCATGGAGATTTCTTCCTTCCCTGTTAACATTGAATATCAGTCGATATGCTACATAAACCCTTGTTCCATGTGCTGTGTAGACCCGTACTGTAATTGCTTCACACATATTACACATGGCAAGGTCCGCTGTCCGCTACTGAAGAGCGATTGATTGGGAACCATTTGTATGTAGCCTGTGATGTGGTAGATAAAACAGCCTCCGCTCTTATCTTCATTGGAGTAACTTGATGGCTATACTGGTCTCCTATTAGCATGTGTTCTATTCTCAGCTTCTAATATGAGCTTTAAACTGATGTATTCTACAACTTTCTACAAATAACATGTGATATATACTACTAGCCTTCTAATATGTGTTCCATACCAGCCTCCTAATAACATGTGTTCTATACTGAACTCCTATAAGATGTGTTTTGTACTAGGCTCCTAATAACATGTGTTTTGTTCTAGGCTCCTAATAACATGTGTTATAGACTGACCTTCTAATAATGTGTGTTTTAAACTAACCTTCTAATAACATGTGTTTTATACTGACCTCCTAATAGTATCATTTCTAAAATAGCCTTTCAATAACACGTGTTCTATACTGGCTTCCTAATAATGTGTGTTCTAAAATAGCCTTTCAATAACATGTGTTCTATACTAGCCTCCTAGTAACATATTAAATGAATAATAGTTTTTGAAGTTTCGACACCCTTTGTGTTGTAGCTATGACTTGTGATTAATACAAAATATTAATATGAAGTTTACTCAAAATCAGTTAAGTTATTTAAAAGATTTAGACTTATGTTCACATTAACATGGTGAACACATCAATAATGCTTTCTATAAAGGAAATAGTGGCTGAAAATGGTCAATTAATTTAACAAATAACCGATTGCATATTCCTGTACGACTATCTTGAACGGTGACATGTCTAAACACTGATTTTATATTTTAGTACTCACAGAATCGAGGGTTAAAACATCCGAGATTGTTTGATTTTGATATCGCGTTCCATTCTCGCAAGTGACTTTCACAGCCTATCGTAGCTTCTCCAGAGGGACATTGGTTAGCCGTCACTTTTCACTTATGTGCCAATGTTGACATACGCAGTGGGAACGTGGATAATGGAGCAGGATGGAAGCCGAACTCAAGCCTGTGAAATGAAGTTTCTGAAAAGTACTATAGGAGTGACAAGAATGAATAGGACGATAAACAAGAAGTTGAAAGGGATAGTTAAGGAGTAGCCAGTGCAGGGCAGAATAGAAAAGGCCCAATTGAGGTGGTATGGCCATGGTAGGAGAAAGGAGGAGGATAATATATCAAAGATGAAGTCGGATATTGATAAGTTATAAAGATGGCTAATCCATTATGGATTCGTTCCAGACTTCTTGTCTCTTTCTCACGATGGTCAGCTGGTCTCCATCTAATACTTGGTTTCCCCTAAGCCAAAATTTCAGAGATGTATAATGGAACAGGATTGCCATCTCTGGAGTCTATTTTGTACCAGGGGACAGAAGAGTTCCGTAGGCTTTGTAATTCAAACAATTCCATAATCAGGTCATTTGAGGCTGGCCTCGGGGGCCCTCCCCACCATCACCATCAGATTCTTCCCTCTCCTTCAACATCCACCCTGAGTCATGTTGAGATCTTCTGGGCTCACGTAATGGCTGCCCATACGATGATGCAGCAATACATTGACTGGTCTCATCATAGTGTGTTTCTTCAGGCTCTAATTATTACAGATAATCTCAAGTACTGCAAGGATTTTGCTAAAAATTTATCCTCGTACATTTCATTCATTAATTTTCTCGATGATCATTTGTCCAAATTTTCCCATTTTATGACTTTACGGCCGGTATTTGTGTTTTAATCTTGTACACAAAAATGTATGTATTCTGTTTTAAAAATTAAAACGAAACCAAAATAAACTAAACTGCCAAACCATTGTGAATTAAATGTTTTTATACAAAAAAGTCTTTGGTTTGAAATAACTATTAATAAATACTATACACGTTTCCAATTACATATTTTTGGCATGAGGGCACTACTATTCCTCACTGATATGTTTTTGACATGAGGCATTTTGCAAATCAGGGGGTTTTAGTTTTTTTTATATAGCCACTAAATCAATTCCTTGCATAGTTTTCCTTTCCTAATAATTAAAACCCCTGTAGTATTCTCTACATATATTAAGCAGGACATTAATAATGCAGCATAAAGTTTTAAAATCCACCATGCATTCCTTACTGTACAAGTCTTATGTATCGATTCTCTCATAACATTTCCCGCCAGAATCGCAAGCCGTGAAGTGCCCAGATTTTCTTCTTAGATCGGAGCACCGTCGCGCACGCACGCACCACTGTTTAGTAGAACGTCCCGACGCCACAGCTAGCCTGGGACACATTGATGGATGGATGCCCACATCTGAACAATACAATTTCCTTAATACAATCAGTTGGCATGCTGCAAGTCACTCAGTTACTGCACCAAACGGGACTGGATAGGATTCCTGCAGTCCCACCAAGTCCTTTGCGAGACCAAAGTTACAAGTCTCTAATTTTTTTTTTACCTTGTAATTAAGGCGTACATTTCTTAACCATCCGATTATACCGAAAATTTCAGCACATCAATTATAATACAGTTTTTGACTACGCCGGGAATCAGACACGGAACTTTAGGCTCCATAGGAAAAAACGCTACCGACTAAGCTAAGGAGTTGGGGATTTTGGGAGGTTGTTGGAACGGTGAAGAGGGATGAAGAGAGTCCAGGCTCTTTAAAGCACGTTAATGTTCTTGGAAGGTGGAAGGGTATTTTGGAATTTGCTTGAAAGAAAGAAAATCTTTTTGACGGGGTCTTTTGGAATGCGGTCAAAGAAGGTCGGGGATCTTTGAAGGGGGTGGAAGTTTTGAATCTCGAATCCAAATCCTCGATCTACCTTAGAATTTGGAATCCCAAATTCGAATTTTATAAAAAAAATTACTTACACAAGAGGAAATATGCATACATCAGAACAGTATAAAGTGTAAATCATAAATATTGTTTAATATTTTTGACGCAAGACTTGTTTTTTTAATATTTGATATTATTTATTTATTATTATAGTTGGAAAACTATATGAATAAGTACAAACTATTTGAACAGTGAGAAAAACTCTTTAGAATTCCACTACGGGAAATTTAAGCAGGTTATTAATTATACAAATGAGGAAACGTAGTTTAATAGATGAAGATAAAATATTCAATCCTAGACCCTCATGACAAGGTCACACGGTCTAACATGTCAATCTCGTGCAAGTGTCCGGGAGATCGAGGCTCGAATCCCGATTGGGTGTACTGTAGGTAGTTTACCTAAATCTCTTCCCACTTTCACTCAATGAAAATGCAAGTACATTTCACTTAAAATTCTTCCATCCTCATCCCTATTCCATTGGCGTGATTAATGAACGTATATAGATAGCCCCAATAGGTAACTGAGTTTCGGTGGGAAAAAAAATGAAAAAAAATTCGGAATTAAAAAAACCAATTAGTACTGCTGACGCTTAATTTTGAATATCAGTTCTGGTGATGATATAGGGTGGTAGGTGCCCCCACCTTTTCCCCCCAAATACTATGGACGAGGAAAAGACGAGATTCACATTCTCTTCCCTTCTACATTTATTTTGGTCACGAGGCATTACTAAGTGCGCTCCATTGCCCTGAGACGCGCCACTTGTATGCGGGTCGTGTGTGGCTCCATGTGAGAGAACGAGACTGGGAATGTTGGATATTATAGTCGGATCGACATAGAAACACTACATTTGTTTATTTGACCCGTGTATTTTTTCTATATCTTAGCACCACATATGACAACCAGTTTGGAATATACGTATATAAACTAATCAAGCTAATGTGTTAGGAACGAGGAAGTAAGTTTGAATTTTAGAGGGAGTGTACCTCGAACTTACGTGGAGAAAGAGGGGGGAAATAATCATTTAGGGGGAAAAAAAACCTCAGTACACCCGACCAGGATTTGAGCCCTTATCTCCACGTCATATATAGTCCAGTCTGTTACGAAAGCGATGTCTTAGACTAGGGTTGGGTGAACCTTTTTTTTTTTTTTGTGGAAGGATGGAAACTTAATGAACAGTCGATCGTGCCAAAATTAAAAAGAAATACTTTGCCTGTATACAATTTGATGTAATTTTAAAGGGCCCATAAAGGAGCAAAGATTTTTTAGTCAACTTTCTTATTTTTTATTCAACAAGGACAGACTTAATTTTTTTATTATATTTATCGTACATTTATAGAAGAACACATTTTTAAAAAAAGGATATGTAAATCATAAAATATTTGACAAAATCAGTTTTTTTACTCTTTTCTTGAGTTTGTTATCTATTGATGTATTGGTTCATTTTTTAATTCAACTGTAGATATATACCTTACAATATACTACAAAATCGTACTTAAAAATAAACATTATAGTTTAATATAGGAATAGTAAAAGAAGAACCAGTCTAGGACAGGATAGAGAAGGCACGACTAAGGTGGTATAGCCATTAGAGAAGGATGGAGGGGGAAAGGTTGCTCAAGGGGATGTTGGATATGGAGGTGGGGGGCAGGAGGCCGAGAAGAAGACCCAGGGACAGATGGCTTAAGGGAGTAACGAGTGTGAAGGAAAGAGGAGAGGATGGAACTGGGCTAAGGTGGAGGGAGAGAGGGGGTGGGAGGAAAGGAGGCGGTGGAGAGGCTTATGTTCCAAACAGACCCAGCCAGTGTTTGGAAGCTGTTCATGAGGATGATGATGATTTAATAAGGATTACAAAATTTAATAGATATTCACTCAATAATTGAGCTCTAAAATCTCAACATCTCAAAAGTTAAAAAAAAAACTTAATTTTATTATATTGAATGAATACCATTTGAGTTGGAGAAAGTTTAATTTATAAACGATGAAGAGACATTGAGAAAATTGGCGAAAAGGCCGCACCAAACTCCTTAAAAGATCACATGTCACCTAAGGGCCACACGTTCCTCATCCCTGCCTTAGATCAATATTTTGATTACTGAATATAGGTATCGTGTCCTACTATCCAATTTTCATAGAAAGGGCCTTTTTTTAAAAACAAAAAAACTATTTTTGGTCACATATTGATAAGCTTGTACTTAATTATTAATGTTATAGATATTTATAATATACATCAAAAATTACAGTTTTAGATCTCATGACTTAACCTATGAATACATGAAAAGTTATATAGTAGCTTTCTTTATCTAAATGGAACAGTACCCGTCCAAGAAATCCACGTTTTAATTACATTAGTTAGGAAAGGAGGTTGAGTTTTAGAAAGAATATACCTGCATTTGCTTCGAGATAGACTGAGGATCCATTTAGATAAAAATACCCTCAATACATTTAAGGGGGGTTTGAAACCCTAGTCTTTCCATCACTTGTTGTCAAACATATTTACATAATAGGCCTATGTATTAAATTTTATTTTATCAACACGTCTTATGACCCGTTTGGGTTATACGCATGTGTACTAAATTACACTGCTATGTTAGGGACGATAAAGGTTGAATTTAGAGGAAGTGTAACCTTATTTGCGTGAAGGGAGAGTGGGCTGCCATTTAGGAAAAACTACTCACAGTATAACCGATCGGGATTCTAACTCCGATTTCCCCGTCACTGACAGTCCAGTCTATAGCGAGTGTGATGCCTTAAGACAAAAAAAATATCTTTACTGCACTTAATACTAATTCTGGTTGTATGTAAAAGATGTCATGAAAACTGTTCCGTTAGTTGAAATTAAAACCAAAATATATTGTTCTACTAGTTAATATAAATAAAAGGTATGGTCGCCTAGAGTTTAAAATAGAAAATAAAACCACTGTAAAAACGCAAGAATGGTTAACGCTTAATATCACTATTTCTGTACCACCATCGTTCGCTAAAAACAACATACACACTTTTTCTTGACGTTAAATGTAACAGGATACTACTAAATACGACAGTAAAATTAATACTTGAGATTATTGTCACCATAATCACTTTTAAAGTTAGGTCATTAAATTCTGTTTTCGAAAGCTAAGTAATTGTGAAGTCATTAAATACGTTTCAGAAGTTAAGTCATTATATTGTGATAGTCTAAAACAATATTAGCGGTGCTGATTAGTGGATTAAATTAAAACTAAATTTGAGTTTGGTGGAACTTATCTAAGTACTTCCCCGTTCGAAGAGCGGCTAAAGTTTGAAATATCTTGTTTGCTAACGTCTATTTAACTATATAATGTACAACATAAGAAACTTAATGGCGTAATATGAGATTGAGGTATTTTGATAATTACTACGTTTAACACAAAGGTTGAAAACGGATTACTTTAATTGGCGAGGATGAGGATAGTGGCTATAAAGAGAGTGTATTCACAAAAAACGTGGAGAGAGGATGAGAAAACCATAGCTATAGATCATACTTGAAGAAACAGCCCTCCAAGCACCTGGACGAGGTTCGAAACCCAGTTTCACCACCGATGGTGATCGAATGCAGTGCGAGTTTTGGTCACAATTGCGAATATTCAGTCTAACTTTCAAAGGAAGGGTCCTTTATAAAATACGAACATTTTTTTTAATGGTCAACTATGGTAACATTATACTATATTATTACTGTTATTTTACAGGTATTGATAGTGCCCATCAAAAGTTGCAGCTGGAGATCAAATTATTTAACGTATGTATATTTAAAAGGAAATTTAGTTTATTTTTCTTGATTCTAGATAAGGTTCTTCCAATGAAAATTGAACTGTATCGCCAACTTGTATTAAGTGCTTGTAGAAACCACACTGAATAATTCTACCTGATAAAATTATGTTTATTTTTTTACCTGTCTCTTCAAAACTTGTACATGTACTTGTAGAATTATTTTGACAAAATTTACATATTAT
The DNA here is from genome assembly GCA_902141375.1 of Timema poppense. Classification (NCBI taxonomy): domain Eukaryota; kingdom Metazoa; phylum Arthropoda; class Insecta; order Phasmatodea; family Timematidae; genus Timema; species Timema poppense. The sequence continues at coordinate 177,881 of CABFOV010000252.1, forward strand.
TCCGGTATAAATGAATTGTTATAACAAATGCTGATAGCCCAATAATGTTTGGTCAGGATGCCATTGGAAGAACCCTAGATGAAGATTTAAAAAAAGTTACCGAAGGTACTATACACATACGCATCTGAATCAGTCACAATCGGTTGCTAGTGATAATTCTAACAACGTTATAATTAAAAAGTATAATGTTATTTTGTCAATAGCGATTACTCCACTTCTATTTTAATAAAATTCCTATACAAAAGGAAATGCAGGTGAAGCCGTCAGACGGTTATATTTCTCCCCTGTGACATTTTGACTGTGGCTTGATTCCTATCCCGGTGTACCAAGTGTTTTTTCCCCCCTAGAAATATTTCTAATTTCCCTTTACTCAATTAGAAGTACACTTTATCTTCATTATAACCCAATCATCCATACCTCATTAGTGTAATTAAGTGGATAGCGGATGGGAGGGCTAATAATATGTGGAGCATGCAAAAATAAAGATTGAAAAGGATCTTCTTCTTGAAGGTTTTCTGCTTTATTTCTCATTGCTGGTCACGTAGCTAACGTTTATTAAAGTACAGTTGGCAGGCTTACCTGGCTTGGTTTCACTATGGCTTAGCTTATAAGATAGAGCCATAGGGGAATCTGTTAATTTAGGACTGCTACCATTATAGGTAAATTAAGCATATGTACTTTTAATTGTTTAAAATATACTGTTTAAATAAGAAAATTAAACATATAATTTATTACTAATCCATCCGACCTAGTTACGGCGTCTTTTCGAAAGACATATCACGGCGAAACTCTTGCGGTTTGGAGTATTGCGTTTTGAATAATGCATCAGTGAAAAAATCCAGAGAAATAATGTGGGCCACAAAAAAGCTTAGCGATGTGAATTCATCTTTCCGGAGGGTTGTGGAGGGGAAGGAGATGGTGGGCTACTAGGTTTTGTTTTTGAAAGGATGTAGGAGGAAAGAGGTACTGTTAAAATGTGTGTGTGCCCGGATGGGATGTTCCCAGCAGTGTGGCCAATCTGACCGTAATAATGTATCTAGTTCATACAGAAGAGAGATTCTGTGAGGGCAGGTTCGCTCGAGAGGGTGGGAGAGAGAAATAGAGAAACAAAATTACGCAAAGGAAAAGAAACAGGAAGAGAGATACGTCCAGGAGAAAGAGAAAAGATGAGAACAAGGATTTGTATAGGAGGTATATAATAACTATGTGCGTGTATAAGGCTTGAGCGTGTTTGTGAAGAGCACTAAGAGAAAGTAAGAAAGTAGGATAATATAATGGAAAGCGAAATGAAATATAGTTGAAAGGAGGAAGAATTACACGCAAAACTTTGATGTACAAGTAGGTCAACGATATAAAATACAAGAGGAAATGAAAAAAGGCCTGACAGTATATAAGTAAAGTTACTGTGGGTGATAGTGAAATTGAAGTTAAAATAAATTAAACCTGGAGGAGGAAGAGAGTAAAATTTACCAAGCAAAACCTGGAAGAACATAAAAATAAATAGGGTGATGTGGGACATGTAGGGGTATATAATTTTGTGTAGTATAACAAATTGATATAAGGACAAATGAGTCAAATAAGGAGATAGACGATATCTACAATTGGACTATAAAGGATAACTTCAACAAATATACAGAATACATAACCTCTCTGTGATGGACTGGGGAGGTAGGGTGTAAACCATTAAAAAGGTAAACACACACTTTCTATCACCACGTCTTACTACCTGTTCAAGTTATACGCATACTATGATAATCACTCCTTTGGCTTAGGGGTGATAAAGGAAGCATTTAAGAGGTAACATACCTTCATTTGTATGGAATGAAAGTGGAAAACCATTCAGGAAAAATCGCCCTCAGTATACCCGACCGGGGCTCAAACCCCAATCTCTCCTTCAACAGCCGGCCAGTCTAACACTAGGGTGACGCATTAGACCATTCGGTCACTGAATTGGGCTCATCCAGTTGTATTATATGTTATGTTGCGATGGAGGGAAATTATAGTTAATTTGAGTATTTCTGTAGTAGCTAAAGCAAAGAATCTATTTTAGATTAAATTAATTAAAGACTACTTTAGTATATAAGCTTAGTTAAATTTTCTTTATATAGTAATCTCAACAGTTCTTGAATATTTGTCATAAGAGAATTATCGTTAGATTAGAAAAGGTTTTACTGAAGATAAAAAAAACGTATCATGTTCAAGAATGTCTATGACATTTATTCAAAAACTATTGAGATTATCATGTGTATAAAATTAAACTAAAACATTCCTACTAATACACTATTTTATTAAGTGTGCCTCACTCACCTCGGTGGCGTAGTTGGCTAACGCGCTTGTCATGTTGAAGCTCGACTGCTGAGGACGGGGAGATTGAGGTTCGAATCTCGGTCGGGTGAACTGGGGGTGGTTTTTCCTAAATGGTTTTCCACTCTCCCTCCACGAAAATGCGGGTTAACTTCCTCTAATTCAACTTTCCCAATTCCTAATCCATTAGAGTAATTAGTACTTAAAGCGTATAACCCGAACGGGTAGTAAGACGCGGTGCTAAATATTATTATTATTATTATTAAGTGTGCCTCAAAAAATAAAGTTCTTTTACGTCTAAAACTGAATATATATACATACACTGGCGTTATTTAGCCTTACCTTCTATTCCACCTTAGTTACACCTTTGTAACTTACTGTTCTTCACATATAATATTTACAAAAGTAAAATATGTTATATGAAATGGTGGCATCATTTTAAATGCTCAATTGATATCCCTTAACATATTAAATCTATCAGTAGAGTCTCGGGTCAGTGTCTGGATGTGGGAACTTGGGGTGAAAACCTTCACATATTCACTCTCTAAGCTTATGGTAATACTTTATTTTAAAAAATCAACTTTTTAATGCTGTTACCGTTTAATAAAATAGCCAACAGTTAAAACATTTGCTGAATCAATTTTCGTGAATAAGTTCTCGAAGCCAAGAATTATGCATATGTGACTTTTTGACGGGTCCAAGATAATCCAAGTGATTTTTTTGGTCAATATTGAAGGCTCTACATTTATTATGTTCCTATTTTAATTAAAATAGCTAAAGTCTATAATAGACTGTACTCGCATTGACACTTAACAATAAAAGAATAAACCAAATAATCATATTTGAAAGAAACTGAATAAAAACAAACAAAATAATGTGTAAAAAAGGGTCAGTTAACACATTTTTTTAAACTCAGGATTATACCAGCATTTGACTCATAAACTAATCTAGTCATTTTCATCTCACTTAACACTAAAATCCCGAAGATAGTGGTAGAAACAATTTTACCGGCACGATGATAAATTGAGGTAGAATATGGAGATAAGAGAAAAGATGAGGATGTAGAAAACACGTGAGGACTCTCTCTATATCCCAAAAGTTGACGAGCTCGTGTGGGAAATACAAAATAACGTAGAGGTTAACACTAGTATTTTCTTGTAAAATAAACTCTTGCGAGGATTGAGAAGCATACCTTATGTTGGAGTCATTGCTACCCTATACCCTCCTCATGACTTACACGCCAGATTACGTCTTGGCACGCACACACACATCCATACTAGGGATAACTTTGCCAGATTTACATCACCGCCTATGCCATCAATGATATATTGGGATAAAATGATAAATTTTGGAAACAACTTAGGCTATAATACATCCTTGGTATTTATGGAGATAGCTTGAGTTTTATTTTGATTGTTTTTATAGTCAGACGATAATCTGGTCAATTAGTGCCTATGGGAGCTAATCAGTCGTATTTATTGCTAGATAAATGTTAATAGGCCTAGATGCCAAGCCATGTGTCCTGAAGACTTCCCTTTGGTCAGATGGTGTCAATTTTGGCAGACGTAGGCTTAATTTAGAATTATTTTTCTTTTATCAATATTCACTACTCTATATTTTTTTTTAAATTCTAAAGGATTCTTTTCTCATCGATGTGACTAACCAAAATGGAAACCAAAAGGTGTCTGGGCTGTAAACCACTAACACAACAACCTTACATTTTGAGGTTTAAAAATTTTAACATAATATTAAGAGTCATAAATATTGGTCCATTTTCTACTACTCTCACGCAAATTATCGCAGATGTATACTCCGTCGATATTGTAAGGTAGAAACTTATTGGCTCAGCCGGCGTGGTATGCTATACCTCTATACATGACTGCTGAATAGTTTGCCTAGGCTACGCCCAAGGCCGGATTTAGAGAAAGCCTTAAGTCCTTAAATTATTTCTTAACTTTTGGGAAGGAGTGATGGGGAGGGGTTATGTCTTTTTGCGATGTCCAAATGGTTTGATCTACTTAATTAATCTTACTTTTTTGTTCCCTTCCTAAGAAAATCAATTATTTGTTACATACCTAGTCAATTATTTATGTTTGGTCTCATAAATATATGGGCTGGCTTTATGTTGTTAGATTTAACCACAACACACATTAGTTTGGCAGCAGTGCTACCCACATTTATTGGTTTTACATGTTAACATAAAGCAGGTATCCCCCTTTTCAGAATCTTAATTACAGTGAATAGCTAATTATGAATTTATTAATGATTGATTATTATATTCCACACCTGTAATGCAAATAACAAATTAAATCTAAAATGTTTTTACTCTATTTTTAGGACGCTGAGTTTAAAAAAATATATATAATTTAAGGGTCCCAATCCTAGTATAAAATGATTTCTATTAATTCCGGTTAGACAAAAAAAAAAAAGATATTTGATAAAATCTTATCCATTGGACATATTTTAGTGATAACAGTGAATTTATTTGTTTCTTCAACATTATTATGACTGTCTATAGCTTTGAGAGACCATAGTTCAATTCAATACTTTAATAAATGTTACCATAACGGCCACAATATAACTATTGGTAAAAAGTTTTGATAAATATTTTGATTGAGAAAAATTGTAATTTAATAAGATTTACATTGATGAACATTTTTTAATAATTTTCATCTTTAATTTTTTGTTTGTCAAATATGATTTCTTACTAAAACCATTCTGGAAATCCAAATAATAAAACTGTTCATGTCATAGGCAAGTATTAATATAATATAATATAAGAGAAAAGGATGTTTAAATAATTGAAAAGCAAGGAGAAGTATTGTATTTGGCTTAGGAGCTTAAAAACAATTTACATGATAGCTCTGTTTTTTTAAGGTTTGGAATGTAGATATCTTTTAGTAAAAAAATATTGTAGCTATGTACTGTTTTTAAGAATGTATGGCTGTTGGCAAAGATACAAAGAACTGCATAACCGATTGCGGTGCATTTATTTATATTCACTCGGATGTCTGCTAAGGGAGGATTTAGCATATATAGTCAGGTTTTGAGTTTCCGTGAAAGAAACGGCCGGATTTATTTATATCTTTAACTTAGAATCTCTGGAACCACTTAACCGATTGTGGTGCTGTTTTTACTTTTATACTGGCCCAATATTCAGGCATGTTTTAGCATTATGTATGTATAATCAGATGTTTCAGTGTGAGTCCCGGTGAATTATTATTATTATTATTATTATTAGCACCGCGTCTTACTACCCGTTCGGGTTATACGCACTTACGCTAATGTGTAATGGTAGGGTGATTGTGAGATGAAATGGAGTACCTCCAGTTTAACGTGGAATCCGAACCACGGTGGAGACCTGGCATTCCCCACATTCACAAGTTGCGATTAATACACGTCTTGTCAGGGGTGAAGGAAGGGTTTGGCAATCAGATAAATCTGTGCCGGGACCGAGGATTGAACCCCGGATCCCCAGAACAGAAATCCGACACCCTATCCCTAGACCGCCAGGTCACCGACGAGTCCCGGTGAAGGGCGAGCCGATTGTTTGTATACATTTCTTGAACCACATAATTACTGTGGTGTAATTTTTATTATTCTCTAGAGTATTTATCCAGGCATTTTTTTAGTATAATAAGTGGGGGTTTTGGTGTGAGTCCCGGTGAAGTGCCAGCCAGACATTTGTATATATATATATATGGAACCACTTAACCGAATGCATTTTTTTTTTGTATAATATTTCTTCAGGCATGTTTTAAAATGATATAATCAGGTTTTTTGTTGTGCGTCTCGGTGAAGAACCAGTCGGATATTTGTATATATCTCTGGAACAGCAAACCGATTCCGATGTAGTTTTTTACATTCTGTAAGATATTAACCAGGTAAATTGTAGCATGATATATTTAGGTTTTGGGTTTCGAGTCCCTGTTAAAATTTCGTATGGACGTTGTATATATGCTATCTAGGATATTTATAACCACATAAGCGATTGCAGTGCAGTTTTTTTCAATTAAGTAGTATTTATATCAAGGCAGGTTTTAACATTAGTTTAATTAAGTGTTTTTCTGTGAGTCCCTGGAACTGCTGACAAGCCTATTGATAATGGATTTTGTGGGTCAGCTGGAAGGTGAAATTTCATTCTTCCGCGAAGGAGATAATAGTCCAGAGTTACCTATAGAAGAATATTTATATGTAACATAGTATTGCCTATTTAAGCCACCTCAACTACTCATCCGGGCCACACGCCTAAAATAATTTTTGGCGGATAGTGATGTAAACGATACAAATTAAAGAGTATGTAATCACATTTGCTTGGATGGAAGTTGGAAAACAATTTAGTAAAAGGTCCCTGAATATTTCCCAACAGGATTAGAACCCTGTTTCATCAATGAAAATGGATTAAATGAGAAAATATGTGTACCAATAAATATGGGTAGCACTGCTGCCAAAATAATGTGTGGCGTGGTTAAATCTTTAACAGCTAAAAAAATAGCCAGCCCATATATTACTGAGACCAAACATAATTAATTAACTAAGTATGTAATGAATAGTTTATTTTATTAAGAAGAGAACAAAAAATAAAATTAATTTAGTAGATCAAACCATTTGAACATTGCGAAAAGACATAACCCCTCCCCCATCACGCCTTCCCTACAGGCAAGAAATAATTTAAGGACTTAAGGCTTTCTTTAAATCCGGCCTTGGGCGTAGCCTAGGCAAACGATTCAGCAGTCATGTGAAGAGGTATAGCATACCGCGTGGTCTGAGCCAATAATTTGCTACCTTACAATATCGACGGAGTGTACGTTAGAGGTAAAGGGTATAAGTAGCGTGACAGGATTTAAGCAAATGTTATTACAATTATTTAAGGTTTATAGTTTGTAATTTTTAAGAGTCAGATTCTGCATCAAGTATCAGCTTGGGGGGAGGGGGGGGGATTTTTGCCTTCTTAGTAAGTGTCTTCCCTTAACCTGGAATATCACAAAAAGGAGGACCTTTTTTTTTAAAATGTACCTTGACAAATGTAGATAACTAATGTTCTGGTAAGTGGACAAAATATCTCCTCTGAATTAATCGTTTAAAACAAACGCATCCGTGCAACGTGATAGTGCTTTGGACGTCCAGTCAGCCCCCCCTCCCCTCATCACAGCATGTAGCTTAGTCATCCCCTCCCTTAGAAACACCCATCACAATGGTGGTGTTGGGGTCGATGTCTCCACCCATGTTTTGCCACCTGACGACCTGAATGTGGTGGATGAGCCAGACAAACATCAACTAGTTGCTTCGCGCGGTCATCTACCTTGATCCGGGTAGCGTTATATAGTACTATTTTAAGTTATTGAATCAATTAACTACGGTTGTGGAACACAGAGCCACAATAAAGCTTTGCTACTCCAATTATTCCTGGTTACAGCTTACGGGAAAGGTTAATTTCAAGTGATGAGGGTTAGAACCCCACCCACTTTATACATTTCTACGAGTGAGCTGGAAAGTGCTTACACGTTTTATCTGGACGCTAATTTCACAAAACTTTCAGGAATCTTTTATAGGCCACAATCTACAGGGGACTGATGGCATTATGGCACTACGGGTTTTTATCAACCATTAAATATCATCAGCAACATTTGTCAGATTATTTGTTACAGATTCTATGAAATGAATATTTTCGTTAATTACCTTTGTGTAAATATTTGGTCCTATAAAAAGTTCTCGTTTATGCCTAGCGCTTTTAAAAGGTAAAAATATCATCTATATTTCAAAATGTAGTTATATAAATAAATTATAGTAAAATTGAAAATAATAAATTTGGAAATGATTAGAATATTTTGAACTTAATATATATCAATATTTAGTATATTAATACATTATTTCGAATTGCAACATACATGCACAATTAAATATGTGAGTATTTTTAGCAAACGTGTTAAAGGTTAAACGTCGCTGACTGTTTAATATCTGCCAAACATTTATTTTAATTTGTTATTAAATACCGGAAAACTACATTATTTTTAATAACTGGTCGTTTAGTGACTTTTTTTTTTACAGATTATTAGTTTAAAGTGCTGATCTATAGTTGAATTGGGCATAGATAGGTGACATTTTTGACTATGACTTGGAGGGCCGAGATAGATTACAATTATTATTATTATTGACCACTGGTGTTAATTAATACAGCTTTTTATTTTATCATTTATTTAGACAAATATCGTAGCCGTTACTTAAAATTAGAGATGGAAAGAACAGTTCAGTTTTGGGGACAGCTCGAAATGTCCCACTTCATTTAAATGTGCAAACCATTTAACTAGTTCAATAAGTCATTAACTAAATACTGTAGTTAAATCGTTCGTGAACTACATATTGTATTTATGTAGTTTGAGAACTAAATAATGTAACTAAATTTTCGCGAACTGCATCTTGTGATTCAATATTTTTCGAACTAGATCTTGTAGTTATTCGTTCGCGAACTACATCTTGCAGCTAATTGTACGTGAAATACATACTGTAGTTAATCATTGGCAAACTACAGCTTACAATTCAGTCGTTTAATAATTCGCAACCTAAAGCTTGAAATTGATCTAATATTTATTCCCCTTATATCACAAGTTGTGTCACCACCGCTCCTACTATTCCCCGTGGACAAATTGTCAGGAGGGCTTGAATGAGAAAAGGGATATTTGGAGGGAGCGTTGAAATAGTAGTCTTGAAGCTTTAGTGAATTTATTGTGTAGTAAATAATGTGATGTAGCCAGTTATATTAATTGTGTATGTCTAAAAGAGTCACTAACCCAAGTCAGTCTTTCATCCCAACATTCCTTTTGTTTGCTTACGTCGGTGGTCTAACTAGACATCGAACTGGTCCTAAAGCGTACTCTCGTACTCACACGATGGCATCATATCAAGTGAGATAGTTTTAATCCTTCCTTTTACTCAAAAGTTTGTCTTTATTACAATTGTTTGACTTAGTTCAAAACACTTATGTGTAACTTTACACAAATTGAGCTGATAGTAATAACATATTTGCTATAATACTGCAGACTGTTCTACATTTGGCTGCTGACTCAGGCCTACAACACAAAGAAGAAGCACGTGTTGGTTTTGTAACATTGATATTACCTAAATTCTGGGAGTTGAAAGAGGAGGCAGGGAACAGGGCACATTAGTGGTCTAAGTTCACTGACAAAAGGGATGTATCTGTCGTAAGAAAGAACACGTAGTAATAATAATTGTTACTAGACACTGACAGCTTCGTAGTTAAGGATCTACTAGTAGGGGGAGGTTTGTAAAGTTAATCTAAGTTAAATTAACTAAAGTTAATATACTTATTATGCTGGAAATAGAACTTGAGATTGTTTATCAGGTATTTGTTTTCAATGATTACTAAGCTTATAAAAATATAAACGTGTTATTTTCAAAATAAATTTGATTGGTTCACTATCAAAACCAATAATATAAATAAACAAAACATATTTTTACTCATAAAAATAATATTTCAAATTCGAACTAGAGTAGTTACAATATTACAATATAGATGATAGCTTTAGAAAATTTGAGTTTTGCAGGACCATTTATTATGCCTATTGCTCAGAGCTGTATGGTGGTGGCGATGGACTAGCTTTTATAAACAAGGAATATATAAACTAAACTTATTGTTCATTCATTTCTGCGATTGAGTTTGACCGAAGAATCGCGATTGTTTTTTCACGCTTAAAGTCATTCACCAGGAGAACCTCTCTGAGAATGAGAAATACCTTGTGGGAATATAATGTTTTGGTAGTGATTGTAACATAAGTTGGGAAGGGAGGGGCGAGTTAATATAAAGTGTACACGTGAGAGGATAAGAATAGAAGAAATTAAAGGAAGAATAATAGTGGTAGGAAAAAGGAAGCTGGAGGTATTTTACTAAACCGACCCGGCTACAGGCTTGAAACATAAAGGGAACATTCCAAATGGCACTCCAACACCCATTACAAGGGGACTATCATCGTGCATATAAGTCAGAAAAATTTCGCTTCGATACCCCCAAGGCCGAACGGTGAATCGAATGGCAGAACTCGTGGAGTCCACTTTGGGGAAGAAACACCCCCGTCACTGACACCCTATAACCCACCATGGCTGCAACCTCGGTTGGGTCGCCGGGCAGACCCGAATTGCGCCAGTTATTAAGGGATTAAAAACTGTTTACTAATCCCGGACCCGAATTGCGCCAAGTCAAGTTAAGGTAGTCGGTGAGGGAGGTGGGGGGGATGATACAAACTAAGAACATCGCAAACAAGCTCTCGCCACTTCATGTCTTTATTCCCCTTAGTAAAGGAATGTAAAAACGCCCTAAGTGCCCCCAACAAGACTTGTAACAGTAGTATTGACATCCGTCTGTCCAATACTTATTAATTGTCTCTCCAACAGTGACTGCCACGGTGTATTTTTTTTTCCGGGTTTTGTGTGAACTGTGATAATATTAGCGGGGATTATTGATATGGAAAGGATTTATAGTGAAAAAGGGAAAGTTCTGATTGTCTATAATAATTATACGTATCGACAGGTGAATCAATTAAAGTTGACGAGGGAAGAGAGGTGGAGATGCACTAAAAAGGACTGCAAGAATAAAATATGTACTCTTGATGGTGGAAATATTTTCTCGCGGACTGAAAACGAACACAACCACGAACCACTACTAGATCAAGACTTGAACAGAAGATCCATTAGCAACGCAGTTAAGAGGAAAGCTGAAGAGATTGAAGTAAGGCCTTCAAAGTTAATCCACACAGAGGTACAGACACAGAAAAAACTATAAAAACATTGACCTGCAAGGACATTAAATGTATCAGGAATAACATCAACTACACTCAACTAAAAACACTGCTAAAGTTGCCTAAATCTTCCGAAGAAATTCAATTTGCCATAGATTCAATTGAAATAAAAACTATTCAAGACGAAAACTTTTTGTTGAGAAACGAAAAAGAGAAGGAGATCGTGATATTTTCTTGTGACTCGAATCTTGAGTATTTGTGCCAGAATGAAATTGTGTTAATGGATGGAACCTTTGAATACGCACCGAAACATTTTCTTCAGCTTTTTACTGTACATGGGTATTTCGAAGGGTCATACATACCTCTAGTCTTTTGCCTACTTAAAAACAAGAAAAAGCAGAGCTACATTGACGCTATGAGAATCCTAAAGGAGGAGTGCGAGAAGAGACAACTTCACCTTCAACCTTTATACATTGTGATTGATTTCGAGCAAGCGATTCACGAGTGCATCGTGTCGACTTTTCCACAAACCAGGATAGTAGGCTGTCGATTTCATTTAGCGCAAGCATGGTAAGCAAAACAATTTTATTTTACAACTTTACATAAATAATGTTATATAGTTTGTGACTTGATTATTATATTTTTCACTGTTGAAGATTTTTTAGAACTGCGTTTTACTACCTGTTCGAGTTATAGGCCTCCTTATGTACTAATTATGCTAATAGGCTTTGGTATGAGATAGGTAGAATGCAGAGAAAGTGAATCCGAATTTGCATGTAGTGAGAGTGGAAAACCATTTAGGAAAAACCACCTTCAGTTCACTCGACCAGGATTCGATCCCCAACCTCCCAATTATCGGCTTGAATTTTTTTATTCAAAGTGTATATCTGGAGAGTTTTTTCTAAATGATGAATAGAACTGTATAATCGATCTTCAGAAAATAATTGAACTATGGGCAGTTTACTAATGATTAATTTGAAAATAATTTAAAATTTCTCAAAAATATCTTTAACAATTTTGATTTAAACATAGGCTACATTTTGGGTGTATTTAAGATGACAATTAATACTGTTTATTTGGTTTAGGGGGCAAAGTTCTTTTAAGGGTAGTAGATGACTAGTTTTCAAAAACTCAAAATATTTTGAAAATATTTTTAACGATTTTTTTTAAATCGGCGTGCATTTATAATGAATAATAACATTGTGAGGGGCCTACTTAGTTTTGGGTAAAACAAACTATTTCAAGGATAGTTGTTTACCCCCTAGGGTGGCCGGACGGTCTAAGCCGCAACTCTCGCACTAGACTGGCCCTCGAGACCGGGGAGGTTGGGGTTCGAACCTATCCGGGTGCACTTAGGTGGTTTGATCCTAAATGGTTTCCCCACTTTCTCTCCACGCAAATGCGGATGCAGTTCCTATAAATTCAACCTTCCCAATCCGTAACCCATTAGAGTAATTCGTAAATAGGCTATAGCACGAACGGGCAGTAAGACGTGGTGCTAAAAAAGGATAGTTTTTGGTGAATAGTTTTCAAAAACTTTTAGCAACTTGTGCGCTTAGTAAAATAAAACAAACATATGGTAAACAAATTTAAAACACTCAAATTAAAAATATTAGCCAATTAAAATGATTTATTATTTGGTTTTAAAACAGAGATACATATAAGTGTAATTATCAAATCGTCTAATGATATTGTCTCAGCTGACCCATTAATTAAAAAGTGAATATACGCTATGATAAAGTATCTGCGATTCTATCGTTGGCCTACTTTTTATTTGTTATTCTTGGCCATTTTAAACATATGCCGGCCAAAAAAAGTGAAATGTTTTCCTGTCTGTGTGGGTGTCATCACAATTTTGTTCATATGATAAAGGCCACCTTTTTTTTTAGCTACGATCACTGATAGGCTATTTTGTAAAATATATTTATGATCTGTATTAAATCAGACTATGATTCAAAGAATGCTACGTTCCTATTTTCCTCCCTGCTTCCTTTTAATATTTTTATCATTAACATCCACTATGATTCCTTTTAGATGGAGAAAGATTCAAAAGCTCGGTTTGACTGCCACGTACAAAGACGCAAACTGGGATGGAGGGAAATGGCTCCACTACTGTTTTGGGCTCACTTACTTGAGGCCCGAAGAAGTAGAAGACGCTTTTTGCAATCTGATCAGCATCCAGCCAGCTGATACAAAACTGACGAGCTTCGAAGATTACCTAAGTGAAACATATATAGATGAGATGGAGCAAGCAAACAAATGCGTGCGAGAGCTTCCATTCTAGATTTAATTCATCATGTGCTTCTCCACACCCAAATTTTTGTCTTCGTACAAAATTTAAAATCGGTCCAAACTGACACGTACATTCGAATCAACGGTGTAATAGAAGGTAATGTGCAAAAGACGGATAATAAGTCGAAGTTGAAACAATCATTCATTGAAAAAAAACTTAAACTGTTTAGGAATGGAGAAATAGATATATTAAGTTTAGTGAAGTGTGTGTCCTTCCAAAACTCCTTTGTATGACTTGTTTATATTATGTTTGTTAAACTATTATTTAGCATACATATAGCTATTATTGACAATGTTTTAAAAACGGAAATTTTACTTTGATATAATATTGTTTGATTTTTAGCTAAATATAGTTAACTAAATTATATTTTTTGACTTGTGTCCTTCTTACCGCCAGACATAGCATTAATATTTGTTTATGTTCAGAGTTGGCGCAATTCGGGTCCTGTCTTGGGAAGGGGGGTATTGGCGCAATTCGGGTCCGGTCTGGGGGGGCACTTTTAAGCTCTTGGCGCAATTCGGGTCCGAGCTAAGAGAATTGGCGCAATTCGGGCGAGCCCGGGTCGCCAACCCCATATTAGTCAGTACTCATACCTCATTGGATACATCGGTAAAATCCTACATCACCACATACTGGCTCCATGGCCTCCATTATGTAACAGCCAGCGTTACGGAGGAAGTCCACCAAAGGGTTAGGCGATTCAATCTGAACAGACAGATTTACACTTCCTGCATTCTTCCACCGGGTACCTCTACGTGGACCTAAAGACCTTCTCAAATTCCTTTAGCGGACATCAGACACGGCATTACCCTCTACAGGCTAAAAACAGAGGATGCTGCTGATGATGATAATTATGAGTTCACGAACTACACATCCTTAGTTAAAATCCATTCTATAATATTCATTAAATAATCCTTGATAGCCAAATGTTGGTCCTAAAAGAGAAAAGGGATAAAAAAAATATCTGTATGGCAGAATACCCCAGACTCCTGTGCTCAATGTAGTTACCGGTAATTACGAAACGTTAAGAGAGTGTCTACACCGGTAAAACTTTTTGTTATTTAGGGAGCACAAATTACGGATGCAAAAAAAAACTTGTGAAGTTTGGGAAAAGTCATTGTGGGAGGAAGGGGAGTTGCACGTTTATTTTTTTATTACTTGAAAAATCCCGTACTTCCCATGAATCAATCAGTAGCTCTTGGCCAGTTGGTAGAAAGGCTTCGCCTCTGTTTATATTGCTGTTGTTGTTGACGATGTTGCAACTACACTCTCTCACTCTGTCTCTCTCTCTCTCTCTCTATCTCTCCAGGGAAACGTTATGACCAGATTGCTGCTGCATTATTCACGACACAATCACAGTTTGCTTACACCTTCTACGCATGTGCAGGACAAAGCAGTCGCCCATTGCCCATATGCCACACCGGGTTTCCCTTTTCTGTTTTCCTCATAAACTTTTCAAGTCCGGTTGATGCACTATGGGGGCCTTGGATGGCTGAATTTATCGACAGTACTAGTTAGTTCATACAAATTATATATTTAGTTTTCCTAGTAAGATTTTTTATGTGTGGAGGGGGTAAGGGAGGTGGGCAAGCTATCTCAAAGAGGAGATAGAGGTTTGGCTGGTGGTTAGTCTTTTGCACGCACTGGATTTTGTTTTTTATAGTTATGTCCCGATAATCCCTAGGGGTATCCATATTTAATATTTCCTTTTACTCTATCTGACCCTAAGAAACATTGCATAGAGCCACACATATTACGTCATTTTACTGTGAAAAAGGAATTGGATTCAAGGGGTAAAAAGAAAAAAAAAAGATAAAAGCAAATGAAAAAGAGATGGGCTGCTTTTAAAGCAAAATAAAATAAATACTATAAAGTAAATAACTAATAATTTCAAATTTAATATTTTATTTCCGTCATTTCAGTCATCGTTAAATCGGACAACATGATAAAGACGCTTTTGTATACGTACCCACCAGTGGGGGGGTTAAAGTTTGAATGAGTTTTTTTTAGTCCATACGGTGACTCAACATGTAATCCATCTTCCATAAACAATGAACTTGGGAAATTATTTATAGACATACAAAATGAATACGAAACTTTTGTTGTTTTATTTAATACTCAATCCCCAAAATGTGGTCGCGCGGAAAATAAAAAAATGCTCTCCCAACAGAAAGAGGGTCTCATTGAATCTGTGGAAATATATTTGGACGCAATTGTTTATTAAAAACATCCGGATTGGGTTCATTTCCTCAAGGACTACATTAAAAAACTGCAGCTCTCACAAGAGTAATTTTAAATCGAGTGTAGAATACATTGCATGCATATTTTAAGTTAGGAAGTTTATGAATATTTTTTACCTTCGCCATTGTTCAATAAAACATGGCTATACGCGACTATAGAAAAACGAAATCTCAACTGGCGCAAGACACTTTAATATAAATTTATACATTTTAAATGGTTTTAGTGAACATTTCTCAAAATTCTGGAACAAAATATTCTGTGATAAATTCCCAAATATGTAACTTATTGTAAGAACGGGCTAGGAATGACAGTTCGGAATTATTATTCTTTGCTATTGACATCATAACACTTTACCAAATTAGTATTATTTGATAGGTTTAAACTATTCATTAGAAGAAACTAATCAAAAGACTTGACATATCAGAATATAGAAGTAGCTTTAGTAACTTTTTAGTATATTTTTATATATTTCCCATCACATTGTTTACCTACTGTAGAGTGCCACTTTTATATAATTAAACATACAAACAAGTTTAAATAATACTTTTTCTTCTATAATTAAATTGTATCTTGATAACATTTCATAAAAATCATTAACTATAAAATAAAGGTGGAGTGGGAGGGATGTTCTCGCAATAAAATTTAATGTAATTCGAGATATTTTAGGTTATTTTGAATATTGCGATGACAGTTAAATTATGAAGTATCACATACCCCTACTGTCACAACCCCACTTGGGCGATTGCTCAGGATGGCTATGAAGTTTTGGGGGAAAAGGGATGTATAAGAATGTGCTTTGATAATAATTAATTAAAAGTTTTATTAGTCCACAGTAAGTATATATTAAGTGTGATGGCCGTTATGTAATGCTAACTTATCATCATCATCATCATCATCATCATCAACAACTGTTTCCAGCTTTCCTCTATCCTTCCACCATTCTTCCAACGTTAGATGCCTCCATTCTTCTCCTCTCACGTGCACACTTTCTGTTATCTGTTCCTCCCATCTCTTTCTTGGCCCCCATTGCAGTATTTTTCCTTCATACGTTATCTCCATCTCTTTATGAAAGGGGAAACATTTAATATAGGATTGATATAAATTTGATATAGATGTGGTCGGAGAGAGCGGGGTGGGGTGGGGATAAAGGGAGCGTTGAATAAATAAGTGTCGGACCGGAAGTTTGATGGCGTTCTCCGAAGGTCCGTGGGTGTTCGCTGGTAGTATAGGGTCGGCCCAAAGAGAAAGTCCTAGGAGTAATAACCTCATTTCTCTTTGGTTGCCTTCACGGATACTTTGTTTCCTCCTAGGAGACAAATCACCCGCCATTCCGCGAGGCGGTGCCCACTTCGAAGGAAAACTACCTTTAAAAAAAAGATGCTTAATAGCTTCCTCTAGCAAGCTCTGACCTTACCCTCCCGTACGTACTAGATAACCGAATTTTCACTTTCTTTATTTGCAAATTAATGTTACGAGAGAAAACGAAGAGATTAACTTGTTAGTCTAAGCCAACTCACTTTATTATAATTTCTACCATTTCTTTTTTTTATATATTACATCCTTATAAGTTTTATATTAGCTAATTTCATGTTTAATTATTAAAATAGTAAAATGTCTTTATAATGACTTGACGAAATTTAAAGTTAAACGGGAACGTACTGTATGTAATAATAGGTAGAACTTTGAATAAACATACAAAAATAAATAATTTCAACTAAACTATAGCGCTTTCGCATCTTTAGTCTTGTGTTACGCTTTTAACTGAAAATACACCATAACGCGGAAAGAACTGGGAAATAAAATAACGGTGAAAAATATATCCATTGACAATTCGGTATCAAACCCATAACCTTTAGAATCAATGGAAAGTAATTCATACCTAGCCTAAAGGGTAAAGGGCGATAAGGATAGAAACGTTGAGACGCACTGATATGTACCCGCATTTGTGTGGAGGTAGTGTTGGAAACACATTTAGTAAATAACTCCCTCAGTATAATTGTTGGGTATTAAAACCTGAATCTCCCTGTAGCCAACACACCAGATTAGATGAGCTAAACATTTTAGTCCGCGTTCCCAACGATGCAGGTCATTTGGTTACTAATGTCTATACATGTTGGGAGTCGCTTGTATTTTATACAATTGCAAATACATCCGTATAAACTGATGGCGGAAAAGATGACATTCCCAATCAGTAATAAAGGCCAGCTCGTAAATTGTAGACGGGATATTCAATCCGATTCCACCAGTTCGTCGGGATACTCTCGCGCTTTTCGCGCCCACATGTGTATTCTTGAACAGTTCCTGATCGAAAAAAGAGACACACTTTGTTCACGGGGTAGTAAAGTTTGGACTGTATTTATTCAAACCATCCTCACCCTTTCAAACCTTAAGACTTCAGCCAACCTCTTATATCACAGATAAACTGTGGTGTGAGGAAAGCCGATCCAACGTCCTACAACCTCACATCTACAACTGGTAGCAGCCATGATGGTACGCAACAATATATTCTGTTTTATGGGTGCACTTTCTAAGTTCCCCCGCCCACCCCCCTTATTTTCTGAAGAGAGATGTGAGAGGGCATAAGGAGAAACTGACCAAAGTTGCCATAAATTGAGAGATAATAAAGTAAGGTAGTTAATTTTCAAGGAAAAGAAGGTGAGGGTGCACCTTAAGGCTAAGTTTGAAAGTTGAATGGTTGGATGATATTTAGGTGAAGAGCTCTAGAGCAAGACTTATCAGACATCAGATAATTCAGAAATACATACTGGATTGAAACAAGGAGATGCACTTCCCCCATTACTTTTTATCTAATCTTAGAGTTTGCTATTAGGGTAATGCAAGAGTGTAAGGAAGGGCTGACATTAACGGTAAAATCCAGCTATTAGGACACGCAGATGTTTTAGCTTTATTTAGCAATAGTAAGGAAGCTGTTGCAAAAAATGCAAAAAATTTACTATAGGCTAGTAAAGAAATATATTTAGAAGTGAATGCTGAAAATATCAAATACATGATCACACAGAGAACACAAATTATTGGGGAAGATAATTTAGAGATTAATGCAAATAGTGTATCATTTTACAGGATTAAAGAATTCAAATATTTAGGAACAATTTTAACTTTGTATTCAAAAACAAGGTACTCAGGTAGATATTTGGTTCTAATCGGATGAAGAAAATGAAGAGGGGAGGAGGTTAAATAATGCTAAGATACTTATTCAGTACTCATCACAAGCCATTGTTATTGTTAAGATAATCAAGTTTCATAGATTACTGTGGGCAGGAAATACAGCACGAATGGGGGAATCTAAAACCTAGTGCGACAATGAACTTTCGAGTTCCTAGTGCCATAGTAAGTAAGTAAGTATTAAGTAAAACTACATTTTAAAGGGACCACGTAGAAGTAATGGGGGAAAGCCATTGAATAAAATCATCTCGATACACCAGGCCAGGGTTTGACCCTTCGTACCCTCACCACCAACAAAATAATATTATAGCAATGTGTTTGTCTGCAAGGCCACCTGTGCTGGTTTCGTTAATTTATGTATTGCATTGTTTTCAATTAGAATATATATATATATATATTTATATATAATAGGCTGACATAATATTTGTTGACACTTTCATTACTATTTTATTTAGGCTGGTTAAGTGTTAAAAAAAGACTGTTTATTATAGGGTTAGAATTTTTTCAAAATAAAATTAATAAATCGGGTCTTATTGTTGGGTCTAAGATATAAATATCCCTCTTAGTTTTTTTTAGTTACTCTACCTTTACCATGCTATCATTATTTTCTACTTTTTCGGCCAATAACCTCCTCAACTTAGCTATCTAAAAATATAGTATATTCCTTTAGCTCTTGATAGCCTTTTACTAAAAAAAAAGTCAGAAACGTTTCCTTCAAAGGCATAAAGGAGCTAGTTAGTTTCCTTTTATTTCCCCCACCAAAAAGTTAACTCAAGGAAGAAACCTTAAGCCGCAACTCTTGGCAAAATGAATAACCTAAGTCTCCCAATTTTTTTTAGCTCTTCTTCTTGTACCTCATACATACTTTCCCTTTAGCAGTTTTCTAAAAAAAAACAACTTATATTTCTTCATCTTTATTCGTTTAAGAGAGCCACGTAAATAAATTTACAAGTAGTTTTTTTTTTAAGGTACGAGACTTGTTCCTTATTTATTGAAGTCACGCGAACAGACTTTTCAATACTTTAAGTCTGATAAGGCGAAAAATTAAGAAGAGCCTCATTTACTATTTTACAGAAGAAATATATTATTCTCTTTTCTTTAAAATGTGAGGATGAGGTTTCATAACAAGAATCTCTCATTTATTTAAAAACTAAGGCAAACATACTTTTCAAATCACAATTTGAACATATTATTGAGTTGAAGAGGTGAACAGTATTTGTTTTAGTATCTGAAACCAAATTAATTAAATAACACAATGCTAGGCTGTTCTTTCATGAAGAACATGCATTTATGTTTTCCAATATTAATTGATTTTTATTACCAGTATTGACTACAGGTGATTTTAAATGCTAAACCAACTGGAACAGAATCAGGAAAATTAGTTTTAATAAAATAACCACCAGTGAATTTATATAGTAAATNAATAACTACCTGCCTCTTAAAATAATAAACCTAAGAGAACAAAATAAATAAATTTAATTTTAATTGAATAACTATTGGAGACTCCAAATATTAAACCTAATGGAACAGTATAAGGAAGATTAATTTTAATCAAATGCACATGAGAGCGAGCAGAAATTGCTCGTACACATATTTTGAAATGTATTTGGATAGTTTATAAATATCATTTTATTATGGTTTACAATAAAATTGTTCATTTCCACACTATAAACCTAACTTTAATATTAAATGAAAATTAACAAGGTTTTCATTTTACTATTTAAGCTTTAGACTATTACTCTTTAACCCACAATTTTGAAATAAATAAAAAGGTTTTCTATTAATTACTACAAAACAAACAAAAGATCCACATTAATATTTACGTTTTGAAATCTATCAGTTATTGGAATAATAATTTTCGCAAGGTAATGAATGAATACGTATTTTAAGGGACTAAATTGGTATTTTGGCTAAACCATCCGAATACACTCTTTGTGAACGTATCGTCACAGATCAGTTATCATTGTTAGAGATGATGCTACTTGCTACAATCTAATTTTTAAAGAAAGAGCTAGAATAGTTAATAAATATACTTTCACATATCCATACGTAAAATCGTGTTATTTTAGGCTGTCAATTTTAACATATATTCTCAAAACTTACAAAATAACACTTAAAATAGTAGATTAATATCAATTTTGGCATTCATTTTAGTATTTCCTAAAAGGTTATTTTTATGAAAATTTATTTGCTCCCTATGTGCGTGATTCATTTGCAATAAATCATTACCGTACATATGCAACATCCACTTCTAGTCTATGGGGCTTCAAATAATTTATTTACAAGGTATTTTAAGTAGATACGTTGAAATTATACCTATCCAATATTATATCGACTAAAGTGGGAACCTATACACAAACAATTGTCTGTAATCCACACACATTAATTTGATCAAATTTATAAGTATTTACTTCAAATTTTTTTTATTTTTTTATTTTTTATTTTTTTTATTTTATATGTTCACAGTTTAAACTATAATTTCTTTAAGCTCGCTGCTTGAAAATATGATTTTGTTTTGGTCTCTATATGTACACATATTCTTGTATTTAGGAATGATATATTAGACTGGGTCTTGTCCCCCCTTTTTACAGTTTGATTATATAAAAAAATCTCGATATTCAGCATTATGAATGACATTCTTACTATAAACTTTATTTTATTTCCAGCTATAAAATATCACTTTCATTTTATCAGGACTGGAATTACTGGAGTGTTTGAAGGGGATGGAGTGAGGGGAATTCATGATCGATCATAGCGTGGAACGAGCTCATGTCAGTCAACAAACACCCCCTTCGCACTCTTACTACCCCCCACTCTTCTATCCCTTCGACACGAGTCGCCCTGGTTCTGCCCCCGAGGGAGGTTATAGGGGCATCACATATTGACGTCCGATGTCAGGGAGGTCTCCATTTCGATACCCGATCGAGCGAGGTCGAGACGAAAACACTCGATCGTGTCCTGTGTCGTTGAAACAGTTAGATGTATTCCTTTGTATAATTGTCATAAACAAAGCGTGGATTCTATTTTTTTTTTTTTAGGATTTTAGCTTGAAAAACGAAACAAAAAATTTGCCATTGACTCGTAATTACACCTTCCCTTGATTTCGAAATACTCGGAGAACAAACTGTTACCCCCAACCGGGATTTAAACCAACGTCTCACAATTTGTAGCATAAATCCAACAGTTTCAAGCTACAACACTTGTTTTCTTTATTATTATCATTACGATTTTTATTTAAGACGTTTAACGTGCACTTTCTAAACCAACTGTTTATATCAGCACAGACTAATAAACTAACCTATATCTAGAACAGACACAATACCCATCTCTTGACTCTTTGACTCTTTATTCATCACTGTGACAGGTAAACAGCCCCATGGTATAGTGGTTAGTTGACCTGGATACGAGCCTAGGGGTCCCAAGTTCAATTCCCCACTGGTACCTTGGGTATTTTTCCCTAAAGGAGAACCACCCCGATGGTCATCAGGGTTTGGTTAGTTAGGCTTTCATTAGGATTAAGAGTTCTCACTGGTTCCACACCCACATACACATTATCACCATCACCACATCTCATCTCATCTCATCGGGAGATGGAAAGTCTCCACGGAAAGGATGTACGATTAATACATTCGAGCATCCCTTGGGCAATGGTACATTAGTACTGGCTAATCTTACCACAGAACTGGATTATGAGTAATGCATTCCAAACGCGCAATATTATTTTGTGAAAGGTGATAAACACATTTTTCCAAGAATTATTTTTTAAGCCATGTGGTAAATCAAACCCGGGGCCCTTAACTCAATAGGCAGACAAGCTACTGACTTAGCTAAGGGCGTCGCCCTACATTACTTGTTAAAAGTATATCTGGGACAGGAGAGGTGTTACAAACACATTTACACTTCGCGTGGATATGAAGCTATTTTAGTATTAATTTTTAATCAGATACTATTTAGTAATTCGGGTTTATGTAAAAATTAACCATATTTAGTTCTTGAGATTTTAAAAACACACTTTACATGCAAAATTTAGCTGGTATATTTTTAATAACCCTTATAATATTTTGTTAAAGATATACTGAGAAATAGCACATAGTGGAATTTTAATCGATATACATTTATGGATAAATAAAAAAAACACGTTGATATACACTTATCCCATGTATTTACAAAGTAATGTTCTCCTTTGAGTAGACCTAACCTGTGCCTACTCTGAAGATCCTGGTTAAATGACTTACTTGAAGCTATTTTTGGTAAAGTAAGTTAAATGTTTACTAATTTGGAGGCCAATAATTTTATTCTTGATAAATAAGTCAGGATTGTCCAAACCAAAAGTGTACTTACCCAGAAGGGGAAACCTAAGCCTAAGCCCTCGCATTGAGACTTCAGAAACCTCCTTCTGTATATGAACATTTTATTTCATCTTATTCATTAATCTCCTTATAAATTTGGCCTTTATAGCTTTTCATGGAGAGGTTAGGGCTCAAATCCGACCATGACAAAATGGGGGTGATTATAATTGTAGTTCACCCAATTTTTTTCATACCAATTCGGCTACAATTCTTAAGATTCCTTCCTCATCCTAACCCTTAGATTAAATAGTCGTGAGTAAACTTTATGTCCATGTAGTTTTATAGTTTTCTAGTGACGGGAATAAATCCCAGCCAGGGGTACTAAGTGGTTTTTCCCCCCTAAACTGTCTCCCACACTTATCCACGTAAATGCGTATAATTATGTGTCCTTGAAATTTTATCTTGTTCCTCATTAGGGTAGTTAAAATGTGTACATACCGGATGGTTTGTAAGACGCGGGGTGAAACAAACACACATTTATGTTGAATGGACTAGTTGGAAAACAAAACAGGTAATATTTTATAGTACCATAACATATTCTAGTTTACCGTCTAGACGAGCCCTCCCGAATCAAACGCTCCATTTGAAACATTTGGGGTCGCTCACACCTCCAAGTTGCGGGTCACGACCATCGATCATGTCTGTCAGTTATCTTCACCTCGCACACATCCGTTGGTGTCACAGAGGGTTGAACCAGACACCTCACGGGGATTACCCACCTGACACGTCTAGCCTCCCATCTACTTCCGTGGCGTCGGGGCGCCTCCTCCTCATTGTACTGCAAGTGTCATCCAGTCGGTAAATCCCCACAATTACATAACACACTTAACATCCTTCTTCTGACCCAGGAGCTTACCTTCCGGACAAAAGGGTATGGGCAGGAGTAATTTTTATGTTTTGGAAATTACTGCGAAGGTGAAAGGAGGGGGTGAGGTCAATGACAGGTCAAGTGTAAAGCTTTTGTGTGGGAGTTGGACCAATTACACAAATTCTAAAATTCCTTAAACAATGGTTGGGGTTTCTGTGCTTTATAACTCTAGTTTGTAAGTCATGTGCTTACAGAAGTGATGACAGAGTGATTGGGTTCGTACTACAGCGTCGACGGGAAAATCAGGTTTTGAATTTGTGTTCAGGTGCACTAGAACAGGAGTAATCAACTTTGGTTTTTTTCTCGTATCCCCAGATATAATTTATTTTCATTTTTATAGCTTTGAAGTTTTTGTAAGTTCTATAATATTCTATAATCTACATCTAAAATAAATTAATAAATTACATCAAACAGAATGTATTTGATTGAATAAATAGCCAAGCTATTATAGTTGCTAAGTACGGTTATAGCCGCATTTGAATATCGTATTCTTTAAATTGGAAATTACAACTGGGCACAGGAATCGAAACCGGGAGCTTTGGCTAAGTGCGTCAATGCTCCTCCTACTGAGCTATCCAGGAGTCTTTCAGTATTCAGGGTCATTCTTCACTCATATTTTAAGGCAGAGTATTAAATAATAAGTTTTAAATGAGAAATATTTATAATGTATTTAAATATTACGTACCAATATATCTTCGCATACTCCGGGTTGGACAACACTGCATCATAAAGGGGTTTCCCTATCTTTTGTCAGATTTATGTGAATATGTTTCCTTTATAATGAGTTTCGTAACTCTACTGCTAAGATTAAGTAATTAATAACAAATATTTAAAGATCATAATTGTGGTAATAACATTTTATGTTTTGAACGTTCACCTTTATTTAATCATAACTATTGTTTCTAATACTAATGAACGAATAAACCTATATTTAGATTTTCCATGTTTTTAAACCTCAACGCTTCGAGATGATTTTAAGCTTTGGTGCATTGGACTAGTTTATTTTATTGGGTCCAGATTAAAAAAATATATATTCGCTAAAACATTGGTAGTATTGCAAAAAATAAGGCTTTATTATAATATATCATTATTTTCATAGCTTTGAGTACATAATAGTTATGGCATTTAAACAATTATCGATTAAGTTAGATTCCCAAACCATTGAATGTATATATCACCAACTTGCACAGATTAATTAGCAACAGAATTGCTCTAATTTTTTTTTTAATTCTAAAAGATGTAAACATATATTTTATTATCTTTGTGGGATTATTTTTAAGCATATCACTGATAATCTAAATTATCCTTTGAATATTTTAATTTTACTAACTTTATAACATCCAATTTTGTGAGAGCTTACCCATAGTGGCTAGATATGGCTCACTAAAAATTGTTATATAAAGTGAGCCCTTAAAGTTGTAAGTTATTCAACTTAACAACGTTACAAGGAAATATTTTTATGTTCAATTGTGTCAGTAATTTAGTTAGAATATAACCTAATTTAAATATGTCTATATGCTGCATCCACATTTATGTTGATTTATTTCTCCTTATATGTGTTTGCACCTAATAATTAACTATAACCATCATTGGCCATTTCGCTTACGATAGGGGGATTTACAAAATATCTAAATATAATGGTGCGATCTTATACTTTAAATTAACAATTACATGACTCTTTTATTAATTCTACAGTGCCCATTTCAATAATCTTGTTTTTGCGAAGAAAAAATCGTAGAGACTTACATATTCACAAACTTTTGAACTCAAAGTATCTGTTTAAATCAAACCACCCCTTACTAACTTTGAAACTAGCCCTTTACTACATGAACTTTCAGGTCACGTGGATCCTGAGAGTGAAAGCAGGTGGTTTCCCACACTGTCCTTCACCCCCTTCCCCTCTTTTTGATCCTTTCCGCCTTGCTTCAGGATGCGTTTGAACAAACTTGTTCTTACGACAGAGGACATGTAACGCCCGAATAACCATGCAAACAATATATAAACTTTGAGGAGACAAGCTTTCGTGAGGGTTCTACGTGGCGGGCAGGTGACAAATATAACACACGTACAAGGGGGAACATTGTTGTAGCCATGTCTACTGGTAGGTTTTCTGAAGACCCATCAAGACCCTATTTCCCTCGTCTGTCCACTTAGTGGTCAGTTTGTCGGAAATCACCCTTCTCCCTTCAATCCCCTTGGCATATACCTCTACGCCTTAACTCACAAGACCACTTGGGCTAAAGTTAGCTACGATGGAAAAAGAAAGAGGGGGGAGGTTGAGAAAAACTTTTGTTTGATCAAAGTTGGTAGACGTGCCTTGTGCTCATAAAGCCACCGCAGTGAACTCTTGGGCGAACAGATTTTCTGAAACACAACCAAAGTGATCGGTCTACCACCTCTTTCCACCCAACCAAACTCTTTTCGAGGGTTTGGCCAATCCGAAATCGATCAAGACATGTTATTATTTTTGTCGACGTGAATGAGGTTCTTTGAGAGGATGTGTGCGACGCAATTATTGGTTACTTTTAAGTTTGCTGAGGTTGGCAAATAAACGACTCTTGTGGTGGGTTGTGTGGGAGTGCTGCCACCTGTCGAGAAGCGGGTGAAACTTCCTGCTGCGTTTGTTTCTACTGTTCTTCTTCGTAAACTCTTGATAGGGAATTATTACAAATGACGGGTAAAAGAGGGGGAAGTCCAATTTTAACTCGAATTTAGTTATGGCTTCCATCTCTTAGACAATCATGAAACCTTTATAAGGCACTTTAGATTATGGTTAAAAGTGATCTTCGTCATATTTAAATTAATTAAAAATATTGCACGGTTTCTGTGCAAGCTCAAAAATTCACTATTATATATAAATCGAATCTTTTTACATTAGCCCCCAGATATTGGAACCCAAACTTCGCCCATATTTGCATCTGTAATTGTTTAAATATATACTATAAGTTTAACATGTATGCTCGTAGAGGGCCGCCAAGTGGTTTATAGGTGTTAATACTTTAACTACACTTTGATGCCTCTGACGGGAAGGACTGTGTTCGAAACTCGTCCGGGTGCGCTTCGTTCCCCACATGTACGACTTTCACCGCAGTTTTCCAAATACATCTCCAAGTAAATTCAGGTTTATTCACCCTTAGATAATCTACGCTCCTCATCCTTAAAACAAGTCTTAAATAACCTTGGTTTTGAACGTATATCTAACAAAATGTTAAGTCCCGGTAAGCAGTTGTTTTTAGCACTGCGTCTTACTTCCCGTTCGTATTATACGAACGCCTATGTACTAATTACGCTAATGTGTTAGGGATGAGGAGGAATGAATTTAGAGGAAGTGTATCCGGATTTTCCTTGAGGCATAGGGAAAAACTATTCGTTTAAAACCACTTATAGTACACCCAACCATAATTCGAACTCCGATCTCTCCATCATCGGCACTCCAGTCTATTGCTAGAGTGAGCTAGCATTGTTAACTTTACTTTTAGTAATATTATCATATAAAAGTGTTTTGGCGATAAGGTCTTAGCACACAATAGGGGTTATTAGCACCTGGGATCACGCTGTGTGTAGATAACAAACATGTTAATAAATAGTAGGTTGCTACCTAGAGCCCCTTCCTTGGCTAAGTGGTTAGTGTGTTCGAGAAAATACAGTAGCCCCATGGCTTCTTTGGTGCTGAGTGACAGTTCACAGCTGACAGATGACGGCTTTGAAAAGTTACCAGACCAAATTATGTATCCCTATGCTGAACCCTATGATCTGCAAAAACATGTGCTTAGCATTTGTCACTTCTGACAGTCAAAATTTAGGTATATACCTAAATTTTGACTGTCATAAGTCAGCTGGGAACTGTCAGTCAGCACCAAAGAAGCCATGAGGCTACTATATATAGTTTAGCTTCATTAGAAATCGAGTGACAAATATAATAACTAATAGGTATTTAAGAATTAAGTGTTGATGGACGCTATTTCTTGGTTCGTAATAAAAGTTTTGCTGTGCACCAATATAATCTGTACGTCTATATATATTTACAAGTTAGATAAAACATAATTAAAGTTCTATAATCAACTGATACTAGCTAATTTCGATGGATGCTTAGTCTCAGGCGCTACTCTTGCAATATACTAGACTGCCGATGACAGGGGTATTGTGGTTCGATCCCGGTCAGGTTTACTAGGGGTGGTTTTCCCTTAATGTGTTTCACTCTCTCTCCACACAAACGTGAATACATGCCCTCTAAATTTATTTTTCCTTAACCATAACCTACACTACTATTAAACTACCCCATATTAAGTCACCTTAAGCTTGTATTATTCTTTGTAGCTTAAATTAAAATCAAGAGTTGTGTGTAGGTGGAAAGTTTCTAAGCTGTTTAGTTTCTGATTATTCGCGATAAAATGCAACAAGAACCACGGAAGAGAGCTTAGTCACTCGTATATTTACACCGCGGTTCATTTAAATTTCGAGCTCAAAGACTTCTGACTAATAAGACATGGAGAGAACACTATGCTTGGAGTCACCGCCGGATATATTCCCGCCTCTTTCCCTCCCATAGTCATACTCATACACACCTATGAAAATATTCTCTCGAGATATCGCAAAATTCTTCTCATATTTCACATGTAAATTTATTTCATGTTTAGGGCGTACGTGTGCAGAGACATGGGATTGTAAACTAGGTGGCGACGTGGCTTTCAGAAGTTAGCGAGAACGTGTTTGAAGTTAAAGGGGGTGGGGGGTAATTTGCATGAAACCACCACGGTGGAAAAGGCGTTAGTTTGAGCTACGTACGGCTCGTTTTAAAATGTTATCCCTTCGTACGGTATCCTTGTACATGTGTATTAGGAGTGTGAGAAGGAGAGGGAATTTCCATACTGTACCGTGGACTGTGAGAAAAACTCGACACTGTTGCCAAGTTTCATGCTGTCCCGATCGTATGAACAATCTTGCGCTGCGCACAGCGGGGCGCGTTGACAAAGGAATCAAGTTTGGTCTGATCTGATTTTTCGGTGACGTGGAGGTCGAGATTTTAGTCCCGGTTTGGTGTACAAAGAAGTTTTTTTTTTCTTAAATCGTTTCACAATCTCGTTTCCCACAAAAGGGTAAATTTTACATAAAATTTTATCTTACTCATCCTTACCCCCTTATTTTAAAAATGCAGTTAACTCGATGGATTATTATTATTATTATTATTATTATTATTATTATTATTATTATTATTATTATTATTATTATTAGCACCACGTCTTACTACACAACTCGGTGAATGGTAAGACGTGGCTCAAACCAAAACATCTTGTTACAGAACGAATTGACCTTGATTTGTGTGTGTGTGTGTGTGTGTGTGACCCACCTCTATGGCGTAGTTGGCTAACGCTCTTGTCGTGTTGAGCTCGACTGCTGAGGACAGGGAGATCGAGGTTCGAGTCTCGGTCGGGTGAACTGGGGGTGGTTTTTCCTAAATGTTTTTCCATTCTCACTTCACGCAAATGTGGGTTAACTTCCTCTAATTCAACCTTCCCAATTCCTAATCCAATAGCATAATTAGTACTTAAACCGTATAACCCGAACGGGTAGTAAGACACGGTGCTAAATATTATTATTATTGTGTGTGTGTGTGTGTGTGTGTGTGTGTGTAGCATCTACACTAATCATCAGGGCTAACTACATATTTACATTAATGGGGTGGGATCAAGGAAGCAGAATTAGGAGTAAATATACTACCATCTGCGCGCAAGGAGCGTGAGAAACAATTTAAATGAAGCCAACTTCAATACACCCAACCAGGATTGTAACCCTGAGCTCTCCATCATCAACAATTCAGTATTTTATTAGTGTGACACCTTAGAGCTGGGGTCTTCAACCTTTGATCCAAGGGCACATTCTTTGTCTGTGTCCAAGGGCCAAAGTTTTTTCCCTCTGTTTGGCTCGTGGGCCTAAATCCTATACCGACAATATTAGAATTGGACATTTAAAAAATAATTTATCTTTTGGGACCCCGACTGTCTCAGAGGTGATGAATGAATGCGATCACTCCCGACTATGTTCGAACGCACCCAAAATATTACGCTCTCTCTTGTTTATTAAAGTTGGTAGTCATTTTCCGGTTCAAGCTAGATTTTTAAGGAAATATAATTATTTTTTCACGTATAAAGCAAAAATAGTTTATAAAATAACTTGAAATACAAATTAGTTTTATTATTTAATTTTTTAAAGTATTAATATATATATGTGATTTTTTCTCTTGAAATAATTTTATATTTTTCATGAAATGGTGGGCTGCAAGTGGACCGTGGGACGTGGGTTAAAACCCCTACCTTAGAGCATGTGACCACCAATACTGGCAAATGAGATATTTGTATAAAATAGTTTATTTTAAGAGTAAGAGAGATTGAGCAATAATATACTTCTGAATTAATAATAAATTCAAATATTTTTTTAGCTTTACTTAACTCAAAAAGATTTTCATTACGTTTAGACTAGTTGACTCTGCTATACCTTTAATTAATAAGAATAGCAATTATTTTATAGCTTAGTATAACATTTTCTACCAAAAAAAATATCATATAATTTGCCAGATTACCTCATAATTAATAGTATTGCAATGTTGAGCACATAAATAACTCCTTGTTCAAATTTCCATGTGATTTAAGAACTTAGTGATCTTTAAACATTGCTATAATTTAGTAATTCTGTGAACATAAGATCTCTCCCTCCATGTCCTTATCGTTACTTCGGTCTTACTAGTAGTTCTATGAACAGCAGACCTCACTCTCTCCATGTTCTTATCGTTACTTCGGTCTTACTAGTAGTTATGTGAACAGCAGACCTTATTATCTCCATGTTATTATCGTTACTACAGTCTTACTAGTAGTTCTGTGAACAGTAGACCACACTTCCTCCATGTTCTTATCGTTACTTCGGTCTTCTACTAGTTCAGTGAACAGTAGACCTCCCTCCATGTTCTTATCGTTGCTACATTCTTACTAATATTTCTGTTAACAGTAGTACTCGCTCACCCCATGTTATTATCGTTACTACAGTCTTACTAATAGTTCTGTGAACAGCAGACCTCACTCTCCATGTTATTATCGTTACTACAGTCTTACTAGTAGTTCTGTGAACAGACAGACCTCACTCTCCATGTTCTTATCGTTACTTCGGTCTTCTAGTAGTTCTGTGAAAAGTAGACCTCACTCTCCATGTTCTTATCGTTACTACAGTCTTACTAATAGTTCTGTGAAAAGTAGTACTCTCTCACTCCATGTTATTATCGTTACTACAGTCTTACTAATAGTTCTGTGAACAGCAGACCTCACTCTCAATGTTATTATCGTTACCACAGTCTTACTGGTAGTTCTGTGAACAGCAGACCTCACTCTCCATGTTCTTATCGTTACTTCGATACTACTAGTAGTTTTGTGAACAGCAGACCTCACTCCCTCCATATTCTTACCGTTACTTCGGTCATCTAGTAGTTCTGTTAACAGTAGACCTCACTCTCCATGTTCTTATCGTTACTACAGTCTTACTAATAGTTCTGTGAACAGTAGTACTCGCTCACTCCATGTTATTATCGTTACTACAGTTTTACTAATAGTTCTGTGAACAGCAGACCTCACTCTCCATGTTATTATCGTTACTACAGTCTTACTAGTAGTTCTGTGAACAGATAGACCTCACTCCCTCCATGTTCTTATCGTTACTTAGATCTTACTAGTAGTTCTGTGAACAGCAGACCTCACTCTCCATGATATTATCGTTACTACAGTCTTACTAGTAGTTCTGTGAACAGCAGACCTCACTCTCCATGTTATCATCGTTACCACAGTCTTACCAGTAGTTCTGTGAACAGCAGACATCACTCCTTTCATGTTCTTATCGTTAATTCTGTCTTAAAATTTATATTTGCATTTCAAGTTGAGATTTAAATTATTCTAATTCTTCCTTGATTTCTAATGTGATATTATTCCTTGGGGATTAAGTTATATAGAAAACAAATACTATTTAACGGCTTCAAGTGCGTCAATTTTAATCTCAGTGCTAAATTTAAATATTTATGTACATTGGTGTAGGTCGCCATCTAGCTTCACGTGCCCTACCAAAGATTATACCGGGTTTGGTTAAATTAAAGACAGATTGAATTAATGATCACAAATTAATATATAGAGTTTATTTATTGCACACTTTAGTTCTGAGAATGAAATATTGAATATAAATAGTTGAAATTTAATTGGAGTGACTAGTTCATCTCCAACTCTTTGACTGCAGGAAGGTTTACACACATCCACTATGTTTGCTGGGGTTATCGCAAATGTTTTTCCAATAGCTGCCTCGAGGGCTTCTTGCCACCCTCACCACGTCCTTTTTGACGATTTTCTCTTTGAAAGAAATCGTCTAATGTCACTTTCACTGTCACTTCAAATATTGCAACTATATTCAGAGGGATCTCCTACAATTTGGCCTATTCTTTACTCCTTTTTTTTAAGGATCGTGAATACTATAAAACACAATATGTAGGGTCTATTATATCCTTTTTTTTAGAAAGTGGGTCAAAGTTACGCTTCATTACATCCTTCACAAAAACTCACAAATCCCGTTAAAGTTATCATGAAATATCGAGTTATGCTTCAACTAAATTTAAAAATACACTATATTCATCTATAATAATTGTTGTTCACGTGGTTTAAGGTGTCATTCTCACAATATATGTACATTTTTTAAATGCTCTAGGTACTCGACTGATTGCTTAGTTATAATTTCTTATCACTTGATATGAGCTATCAATTGAAAAACATTTTGAGCGATATTCATATTGTAACGATCAATCAAAACAAAAAACTATGTACGTAGTTCGTTCAGCCTAGTTTCTAAGAACGTCCGTGAAAATTTTGTTAAAACTGGTCCAGGTATTTTGCAGCTATCGTGGGAAAAACAAACAGCTTTATGAATGGCAGCCATATTGAAATGAGTAACACAAGTGAAAAGCTCTAAGGATACATTGCTTTAAAATAATGTCCCCTAGTTAAAATAGCTCCTCACATTTGACAGTTATCACGTGACAAAAAGACGGACAGATGAAATTCCAATTGCTAAAGTTAAAATAATAATACTTAGCACCACGTATTACTACCCGTTTGGATTATACGCTTTAAGTACTAATTACGCTAATGGATTAGGAATTGGTAAGGTTGAATTAGAGGAAGTGAACCCGCATTTTCGTGGAAGGAGAGTGGAAAACCATTTAGGAAAAGCCACCCCCAGTTCACCCGACCGAGATTCGAACCTCGATCTCCCCGTCCTCAGCAGTCGAGCTTCAACACGACAAGCGCGTTATACACTAAAGTTAAAAGAAAACCTTGCTTTTCTCTGACGTTCATCCCATATTTTCAAATATCTTTATATTTCGCTACTGAGTTTATTGCTATGATATCAATTTCTACGCTATAGTAATCCACTGGTTTTTCTTCATTTCATACAATACTGTATTCATAAATTCATCAAGAGATTATTATTACTTATATTAGTTATTTACAAAGAAAGAGTATTTATAAATCCTCCGTTTACTTTGAAAAGTACCAAGCTTACCTTTTGATTACACTATGGCATAGCCTATAAGTTAGGTCAATAGGGTAGTCAATTAACATAAGAAGTCTACATTTAATCGAAAACATAGTGTACCATATGAAGTAAGAAAATAAAATTAATGCATAAAATAAAACAGTTAATAAAGTAAATTTTATATAGGCTTACCTGCTGCTATAAGCAAAAATTGTTATGTATAAATAGCATGGTTGATTCAGGGTGGGGAAAAAATGTAGCTGAGAGCCTAACCAGTATAGAATAACTGAGTATACCTCTTTTTTCGCCCCGTCGTGTGCATTAGTTACTGTTAGATATATGATTTGATTCCGATAAAAAATATATTATTTATCCAATAACAAATTAGAAAAAACATCAACTTATTTTTTTTATAAGATGACCAATCGCAGTTTATTTTATTAAATGTATAAATAATAGTTTTTTTTATTACGTCCCAGCCCAGATTTATCTGATTGCCAAACCCTTCCTTCACCTTTGACCAGACGAGTATTAATCACAGCTTTCGAATGTGTGGAATGTCAGGCCCCCACCATGGTTCGGATCCCACGTTAAACTGTTAATCTCACAATCACCTTAACATTACACATTAGCTTAATTGCGTACAGCCCGAACGGGTAGTAATTAATGTACGGGACTTCGATTCAAATGAGGTCTACACAATGAAATATTTATGATGACTTTAAGGTAGTATAGCAAATAATGGTTTATTTTATTAGATTGAAAAAATAATTGTTTCTTGGATTAGAATAAGAAACCCTCGTTTTTCTGAGCATAGTAACAAATCACAATTTCTTTGATTAGGATAACAAATCATACTTCCTCCTGGAGATTGATTCGACCAGTGTTTGTCGTGTTTTTGTCAAATCCCTCGAACAACCCACCATCTGTTGCAATCGTCGTCACCCTTGTTTTAATTAGTCGCGTAGATTCAGAAGGGGTTCGCCTCATTCTTAAAGAGGGGGCGTGAAGAGAAATGATCCGGTTAGCCACAAAAGGAGAGTGGGGAGACAGACCCTTTCTGAGAATGAAATACAATGAAATAGGGTAGGGGGAGAGGGTTGAAAACAATAAGGGTCCGATTGGACATTAATTCTAGGAATAAAAGGGGTGAAGTGAAAATTGTATGTGTGGATTAGACAGCACTGTAAGAGGAGGGTGGTGGTTCGTGATCCAAGGGGAGAGGAAGATTTTTTTAGGGACTAGTGGTGGCGTGAGCATCCAGGAAATTACTAAGCAAAAGTTTTATTAATTTGATCTTAAGGGTGAGACAAGATAGGCTTTTGGGCTGGACTCACTTGACGATCGAAACAAACCGGCCTAATGGAGGCTGTATCTGGTTTCATTGAGTAGTGGACGGCGGGGGACAGGTGGGGGATGGAGAGGTAAGAATGGTTTGGAAGAGGGGTGAAGAAGACTCCGGGCCCCTTCTTACCCATTCATTAGCTAATTACAAACAATACTATGCTCGCTACTCTTGATGAATTACAATCTAGATGAGTGCTGGATTCAACATGCACCCCCACCCCCACCATACCCCCAACGCAGTAAAAAGATTTTTTTTTCTCCACAATAAAATACACATACTTTATAATAATTTTAATTTCCTGAAGGATTGTATTCTTGTAATACGGTTTTATATGGGTAGACTCACTGTATAACTTTAAGGGCAGATGGACTGTACGTAAGATGAATATAAATAAAAGAGAATGTACAGCCCAATATTTACAGGAACTTACCTTTAAAAAATGCATACCTATTGTTTTGCCGTCAGTAATGATGACATTTTAATAGACTACTTATATTACACAGATTTTCTCTCGCTTTTATCTAAAAACTGAGTCATTTATTAAAATTTCGTGGAATCTATAAAATGAAATAGTATAAGCACTATTGTATAAACACAATTAAAAAAAACCCATTACATTTCACCAAAGATTATGAATAAAATATTATATAGTGTTACAGAAACATATTGAGAAAAAGTTACATCCTTGTTCACCAAAGATAATAACGATAAACTCCCGATTTCCGAGACCTTCATTTAAAAATATATTGGCCAATAGTTCGGAAACTATTGGTTTTATAAAAATATATTTCAAATTAAAGTTTTTCTTTATTTTTAATACAACTACAAATTTACAAGGATAATCTAGTTTTATTTCAAATATGTGCGAAGATACGATGAAAATTTGAAATTTATGCTAATGTAAACCACCCTTGAGTAATTTTAATGAGAAAATGAGAGCCAACAATTTACTTGTCATGGTAAACATTGGCTGGATACGATTTTTGATCAAAATCATTCAGGTGG
Source organism: Timema poppense (assembly GCA_902141375.1). Lineage (NCBI taxonomy): Eukaryota > Metazoa > Arthropoda > Insecta > Phasmatodea > Timematidae > Timema > Timema poppense. The sequence goes on from CABFOV010000252.1 coordinate 213,777, forward strand.
ATTATGAGAAAATCTATTTTTTCTCATTTTACCCCTCAGTAAAATACCCTTAGTTTTAGGATTGGATATCTAATTCCAAAATATCTGAGGGGAAAAAAAACTTTAATAGACTCTGAATATCACGCTATCTATACTACGTGATCCTACTACGCTTCTTTCTAAACTTAGCTTCCATTCTTCTCCTAAATGTTACAGGAGCACACATTTATTTTATTATCTTTTCAACAAACCCTGGCTGAAATTGAGTCCTTCCCCCCTAGGTTTATTTTCTCACTAGCCGACGCTGACATCTTTCTCTGTGTCAACACTGACAGGAATCAATGAACTAATATCGCCAGTGGCCAGGATTCTTAAGAAAACTGATGGATGGAGCTAAGGAGACTTTCTCCGTGGAGCAAGTGAAGAAGGACATTATTTCTCTTTCTTTATGAATAATAATTGACGCACAAGCTGGGAGGTGTTGTAAGTTACCGTCTTAAGCTGGTGATGTAGGCTGTGCCATAGAGGGTGAGTGGTTTTATATTTTATGTTCAAAATGAATTAAATATTGCTTCAATAAAAATATAGAGTTTAATTTTATTCAGATGGTGACCTCAACAATTGTTGAATATCTTTAAAGGTTGTCCTGGAACTTAATCACAACTTTTTCTTTACATTTAAAATTTTGTCATCTGTTGCCGCTATACTTTTGACAGAAATTCAACAACGCTGATATCACTATGTGAATAAAATTAAACTCTATGTTTCTACTGAAGAAATATTTTATTTAGTTCAGCCGAAAAAAATATTTGCCATAAAAACTGCCTTAAGGTGATATAATAATAGTCAAGTAGTAATTCATAAACGCCCCAAGTGGGCTTATAACGTTAATGGATAGTCCGGCAATATAAGAACAAACAGGCGAGGAGGAAAGTATAAGTTCCAATACAATTTATATTGTGAACCACCCACCCCGACCCCCTAGAATTCAATTTCCTCATTTGATTCACTGAGATCCATTCTACGGTCATATATAAACAAAATAAAAACGTTTTGGGCTTTAAATGATATTAAATTTAATCTTTTAGATTGTGTTTACAATTGTGTAAACAGGCATATATATTTTATTTTTATTTTTGAAGCACCAGGGATTGAACTAGATCTGTAGTCAAGAGCTCTAACCACTAAACTACAAAGTTGGTCGTAGATGCTGTAGTCTAGCAGTCCAAGCTCCTGGATACAAATCCAGTGGTCCCGTGTTCGATCCCCAGCTCTTCCAAAATTGATTTGTTAAAAGTGGATCTGGAATGGGGTCGTGAGGAGATACTTGCATAAATAAATAGCAGCTCCAGTTTAGAAAACTGAGATTAACGGAGGGCTCGTTGTGCTAACCGAATGACACCCTCTACCTGCAAGTGTTGGCACTATCATCGCTAACGGTGGCGGCCGCTCGGTCGGTATAATTCACTTGCTGGTCCACGCCACGGAGTGCTAAATATAGATATAGATATTTTTTTTTATTTCAAAAAACATCAAACTAATGTTATGTTACCAGTTTTATCAATATATAACCTGATTGGTGCTTTCTCAGTTAGCTAGCAGCGCTCCTGTCATATTTATTTTAATAATGAAACATTTATTTTGTTAAACTATATGATTAAATTTGACAACACCTTAGAAAATATTTACGCTATTTGATTATATAATTTTAATTTTAAAGTTTGTACAATATAATAAGTGATTAAATAAATGAACGCCGCTCGTGTAAAAATTATTAACAATTCGATAGTGAGGCTTTCAAAAATGCAGCCAGGAAAGTTGATACATTGATTTAAAAGAAAAAAATCACATTAATGCTATCGCTTAAGTATCTTGTTTGTGTTATTTAATAACATATTATTTGCCTATTGTACACTTATACTTTAACTGCTTCACATTTCAAGAACAATCTGCCAGATTTGACCATTTTATATGATGTTCTATAAGGTGAATATTTTGTCAAATATTTGCAATGAATATTAATCTATACAATTTTCTTCGTGGATCAACAACAATTTTTCAAATTTATTCTATCAAATAACTTTTGTAAGCTAAACATTATTGTGTAAAACAGACGTGAAACCAACATTCCCTTCGAACTATGTTTTTAATAACATCTCTTACTAATTTTACGGATATTCATACGATTAAACAAATTTGATTAACAATAATAATCTGAAGAGTAGAACAAAGTCCAAGTTTTTTTTAGTCCTAGGTTTATTACCATTCTGGGCTATAAGCATACTTACTAACTTCTAATTACGCTAATGCATCTTGTAATTAATTAACTTTATCTATGTATAAAGTTTAAAAATTATAAAAACTTAATTACTAATAATAAATATAAATGCATGTATGCATTTATTTAAAAAAAAAGAAAGTTCATTATATCTCTTTCTTATTTAATAGAGAACTGCTAAAAAAAACTTATACTAGAGTATAAAAAACTTACTTAACCTTTACTTCTCGCGCCATTAATTATGTATTTTGGAAAGGGATCACAAATAATAAAGGTTTTGTTACATGTGATCTAGATTTTAGACCATATCATGGACAAGATGGTGCTCAGTAAGCAAATGAGAACTAAGGAGCCCTATCCCTAATACAAAACTATCATTTTAATCTTACTATAGCTTAAAGATGTCTTAAAGAATGTTCATAAATATGTTGGTAGCTTACCCTTTGTGGGTATTCATTTTGTCATGTGGACATTGAGTTTTGTCCAAATCGGTTCAAATAATAAGTAATTATTTTCAAAAGCCTTGATTTAGCTTCAACCACTTATATTTAAATTTGAAATTCCCATTTTGATAGATTGACATTTCTTTGATAAATTTACAATCTATAAAATCACAGCTTTATTAATTAGGTATTACTAAACATTATTAATAAAACATTTTAGTTCTTGAAACCCTGGTATTTGTTAATACTAGCCTCAGGATCAAGATACTCATAAATTAATGATGAAATGAAACAGGCATTGTTGGTTCAGGACAATTGATCTTTATTTACATTTTCTGCATGTAATACAAGTAATCGATTATTTTTCTCCACTGAGCTTAAAGTCCTTCAGGAGGTAAATGTCTTGAATTTATAATGACACTCTGTTTGTAAGATATAAATCCAGTTTACAAAATTGCGTCTCCTACAAAACAATCTTGTTATAAAGAACCCGGTGGTATGAGATCCCGACAGTCGCTAAGCCATGGTCCCAAAGATACTCACTGCTATCTAGGTTTCCAGTCAGAACTTCAGGAGCACAAAATATGTCGACCAATCTATTTCATGCTTGGTTGAAAAGTAAAGATGGGACGGAGAGACACTGAAATTGAAAAATAAAAGAGATAGAAAGAAAAACCTAACTAAATTGGAATATTTTCTTAGAGATTTGGGAGAGGGGGGAGATTTGTCTTGTGAAAGATGGGACAATCCTGTTTTTATTTTTCACTACGTCCTACTACCCACCCTGGCTTTCTGGATTTAATTACACGAACGGAATAAGGATGAAGAAGGCTCAGTCTTAGAAGAAGCGAACCCGTATTTAATTCAAGTGAGATTTGAAAACTATTTGGAAGAAAAACATCTTCAGTTTAGCCGACTGAGGTTAGAACCCTGACCTCCCATCGCAAAAAAAAACAAAAACAGACGAGACTAACGTTTATTTTGCATGCCCACCAATGGATGTATAATATGTTACAGTAAAAGTCTGAAGACCGGTAAATCTTATAACTTTCCAGTATATTCTAACATTTGCAATACCAATTGGTAAAATTTCGAGATATCGTAGAAAATGTTTACATTCTGAGTTTAAACCATCTCTAGAGTCAGGTGGGGGAAATATCCCCAATTATAGCTTTGACCAGCTCTCAAAAGTAAACCAATAACCTAACCTAAAAGAGCCTAATTCAACCTTTAGCTCTGGTTGGATTGCGCTTGGTTAAGTTAAGTTATTGGTTTAGTTTTGAGTGCTGGTCAAATCTATAACTGGGAATACTCTCCCCCACCTGACTCTAGAGATGGCTTAAACTCAGAATGTAAACATTTTCTAGGATATCTTGAACTTTTACCAATTGGTATTGCAAATGTTAGAATATACTGGAAAGCTATAAGATTTACCGGTCTTCGAACTTTTACTTATATATATATATATATATATATATATAATACTATATATATAGTATAATATATAGTATAATATATAGTATAATATATAAATATAGTATATATAGTATAATATTTATATAGTATAATATAATATATATATATAGTATAATATATAATATATATAGTTCTTATAGGTAACCCCAATATGTGATATTTACCTATGGAAACAATTTGCATTGAGTATACCAGTTTCAGAAATGACATAATAGCTAACACAAACTCAGCTTAACCATCGTTGGTACACTTAAATTTTATTGCTCAGATTTAGTGCCAGAAGTAATTATAATGTAGATTTTTTTAAATTTCTTATTTTAAATACAAATGACTACTATCTATATAATCTAAGTGTTAGGAATGAGTAGGCCAGCTCAGAGGAAATGAACTTGTAATCTGTGTGGAAAAGACGAGGAAAAATAAACCATATATATTAAAACCAGTTTCTGAGCTTCCGGTCAGGATTTGAACCCCCTTCATCCCATCAACGGCAAACAATTACAATGCAATTCTGGAAATTAGGATAATTCAACTACCACGTTAGTAAGAAAATGGGCAATGCATATACAGAAAGGCCTACTAAATTATGATAGGCCATCCATATTGTATAATAATTGGTGACCAACATGTAGAACGAAGTGTATATAAAATTTAGGATGCACAGATACAGAAACGCATTGTTGCAACTAGGAATTATCTGAAGTAATATGATGACTGTTTAACTTATGAATACATCCCGAATTTTAACAATAGCTTCTGATATGTGAAAGTAATGGTTACAGTTAGGGATGAACGGCCGGTTCATGACCTGGATGGGGCTTATCCAGTGATAAACTAAAGAGTAGCAAGCAGTTCACTTGTTTCCATATCTTCATCATAGGATATAACTCAAAATATACTCTGTCTATGGTTTAGCAATAATTTAGGAATAATTTATTTTATCCATTTTATATTCAAAGTTTAGTTTGTGCTATTATTTGTATATACCATCTAATGTCATTTAATTAGTCAGTTTTTTTAATAATAGTACACCTCTCGCGTACTTATTTAAATGTGTGCGTGCTTCCTTCCTCAATAAACTAACATAATAAAGATTCCATAATAAAATTCTCTAATCCCTAGGTTAGGAGGTTGGCAAACAACAAAAAAATTAACTAAACAATATAAACATTTAATAAATATAACGGTGTTGGTCGAATTAAAAATAAATATATAAAAACTCTCCAACCCTTTTTCCATGCGAGTTTTTTTATTTATCATCGGTCTTTTGTGAAGCCGACAGAATTATCTCCAACTGCCCCATTCCCGAACAACGCAAACCCCTCTCCCATATGATCAACGGTCGTATTATTAATTCTCTTTACCTAATAGCGGTGACATTGTTCCAAAATTGAGCAGTCATTGTGACACGCGTTTTCCAGAACGACAATATTGACCCCATCTTAGGAGTTCACAAAGGACGAACTTTCACGCTTTCCCCTTAACGCTTTGTCTCTCAAACACATTCGGAATGTTCAAATACCCGTGTTAGTGTAGTTTTGATGTTTGACCGGCCAGCTTAGGATTTTAATAACATTTTCACCAGGGTTCAAGGAGGATGCGTTCATAAACTAGAAACTACACCTTCATTCCTCCACGGGGAACCCTTTTCGCCCCTTAACCTGCCACATTCGCAGCTCAAAATGTATCCATTACTGGCCAAGGTAAATACAGGATTAGAACTACTCGTAACTCGTCATGTGTGCTACGAGGATCTACCCCCTTTTAACACTCCCTAAAGCCCTCATCATTTCACCCCCACCCTTCCTCCCTATTTTCTAAACACTCACACAAACACGGGTTCATAACCCAACATACCACGTCAACGTTTGCCCCATTAGAAAGTTTGCTCGTTAAATGGGTGAGGGAATGGGTTACGGGTGCTGTTTTGTAACAGAATACAATGTTCGCAGCCAGCTATGTTGATTTCTACCCTCCTCTTCCTCTCTGTTTTCCTTTCTCTCTGTCGCTCATTCATGAAAGGAGCTAATGTCGTTATGCTGAACTGTGAATGCGAGTTTATTGACATAATGCAGAGGGAATGAATGTGATTTGTAGCGTCACCAAGCTTCAATAGTTCCCACAAGGGACTGACCATGATGATGACGATAAATGTCATCGAATAACGTGTCACTTGGAGCAATGTAATGGGGCGAGAAAGAGAGATGGAGAGTGAAAAAAACCCACCCCATCTATTTCCACTTGATTTTATCCATGAGTAATGAGGTAAAATTTTGTGATCTTAATTGGTGCGGAAATGCGAAATAATTCTCTGTTGTGGTAATTAGTGTCCGGTATGGATATTTGGTTTAGTCTGTAGTAGGCCGAAAATGACTTATGTTATGTAGTACGTATTATGGGGCTTACTGTATGAAGAGGTGACGCAGTCAAACAAATGGTTATGGAAAATTAAGTATGTCATTATTAGTTTGTGCATCAGGTACAGAGAAATGGCGCTAGTGTCTGTGATTTCGTAACACAAAGCAGCTTATCCAAAATAAAATAACATTTATTATTTAAAGAATGTTATAATTACCTATGCTAGATAATTTTAATATACAACATATATTTTGATCAAAAAAATATATTAACAGATTTTTTATCTGTGTAAATGTGATGAAAATGCTATTAAAAATTAGTCTCTTATAAAAGCTATGGCAGGTGATACAACTTGTGGGCTTGAAACTTGGGGCGACATTAATAAATATGTCCATGTCATATAAATGTAAATATTTTAGAATCGCCGAAATTCTAGAGCGGACGGCTTCTTGGAAAGTATGCAAATTAAAATACTACTGAACAAGTTATTAGAAAAGGCGGTGTAATGTCTCCATGGCTGTTTAATTTTTTTCATGGATAAGTGTGTGTTGGGTGCTTGTGAGGACGTGGTTGGTGTACAAATGGCCAATGTGAATGTAAGAGTGCTGGTATGTGCTGATGATGCCGTATTAATGGCTGAGAGTGAAAGTTACAGGCAGAATGCATTAAATCGTTTGGATGTGGCGACTGACAGAAAGGAGCTTGGTATAAATGTCGCCAAAGATAAAGTGATAGTTTTTTTATAAGGACGGAACAGGAAAATATTTTCAACCTAGTATAAATAGAAAACTGTTAATAAAAGTGAAATATTTTGTGTTATTGGGTAGAATGTTCTGTAAAAATGGAAGGAGTGATGGTGAAATAAACAGATGGCTGGATGCATCTCTGAGAGTAGTTGAATGTATGACTATTGCAAAGAAGGAAGTAGTATCGAAAGAGGCACAGATAACAGAATATAAAGGAGTGTTAATCCCAACCTTGTTTAATGGATGTGAATCATGGGTATGTCTGGAGAAACACAAAAGCAAGATGAATGCAGTTGGAATGATATAGCTAAGAAATGTATGTGGAAAATCTTGTATGAACAAGTAATGAATGGGTGCTGAAGGATTGTGGTTTGAAAAGTAGTCCAAAAGCCCAAGGGTTTGGGCATGTTTACAGGATGAGTGTTTATTGATTGACGAAGCAAAAATATGAAAGTAGAGTGCGTGTGTGTGTGTGTGTGTGTGTGTATCAAAAGGAAGTGGTAAGCCATGTAAGGCTAAATGTTGTAGACGAATGTGTGAAAAAGAAAAATATTAAGAGTTTTAAGAATAAATTAACAATTATTACTCGGTGTATGAATGTTGGTGAAGCGAAGTGAGTATGCAAGGATAGGGAAGTGTGGAGAAAGTTAGTGAGTATGTATTAAGTACGGAGATGTTTGTTGAGCTATATAAACAGTCTCTTTCCTACCCCGTAAGGGAACGGCGTGATTATGTATGGTATGTATTTATATACACATATATGAATATATACATTTATATATGTAAATACTATAAATTTTCGTTATATTTTATGATTATTACCTACTTTTAGCACCTGTAATGAGTTAAAGATAATATAAATAATTAACAATCAGCCTGCTTTAGTACCAATTAAGGAACAATTTACGTCAGACCCATTGGAATTCTAAAACAAACAGGTCATGTAACTTAAAATAAAAATCCATTGCGTCTGTACCCGTTTGGGATGAAGAAGGTAAAATTTTAATGGCTATACACCTTCACCTGAGCAGTGATAATCAGTACCTTCAGTACACCCGACTAGGACTCGATTCCCGATCTCCCCTTTGACAAAATCGTGTCAAACACGAGAGTGATGCGTTGATTAGACCATTCGACGATCAATACGGGCTGCAATCTTTTAATGTCAACATCTTTCCTTAAACCATTTATACTAAAATTATAGTGATTATTTTAATATCTGGGTAACCAGCTTTTTTTGGCCACATGGTCTAAGTAAGCCAATACTTTTGCAATAAACTAGACTTCCATAAGAAGGGGAGGTTGGGGTTTAACCTGAACGGATTTACTGTGGGTGGTTTTTCCTAAATAAGTTTCCAACTCTCCCTCTACGCACGTGGGTACACCTCCCCTAAATTAAACCTTGCTAATGCATAGCACATTAGTACATATGAGTATAACTCGAACGGGTAATAAGATGCAGTGTTAAAAAATCTTGGTAGTTGGGCACAAACATATATATTATTAAATCTAAATATCAGCAAGGCTCAAATCAATTTCCCCAAGATATATGATCTCTCTTAGTGACCAAACGACAGATAGCTTTCTTTGGACAAACTAAATAAAATATTGCACCAGTAGAAACACGGAGTTTAATTTTCTTCAACGATATTAATAGTTATTGAGTAATATAGCGGCATTAGATGACAATCTTTATAAATTAAGAGAAAAAGTTGTCATTAAATTTCAGGATACCCTTTATAGATATTCATTAACTGTTGATATCACTAGGTGAAAAAAAAAATTAAACCTTGTGTTTCTACTGGAGAAATATATTATTTATTTTAAACAAAACATTGTTTTGACAGAGTAACTGCAAAAACCCCTACCTTTTCTCGCGCTCCCTGTATCCCCAACTTGAAACAGTTAAAAGAATGTATTTTTAGGTAAAGTTTTCACTGGGAGGTAGCCATTTTTTATTCCTAGCTTGTATTTGTTCACTGCCACTGGTTTTCAAAGACACGCTTTAACATGAACGCATCCTTTCTCTCTAAGCAATAACATAATCGAGAAAATGTAGGAGAAGAGATTTCAAAAATGGGACTCCATCATTTTAAAAGAAGGAATGATCCTATTTTCCCCAAGTGGCACTTAAAAATAAGAGGAAAGAAGGCGGGACAGCGGGGGAGTTTAGGGAGAATTGTTTCACACGATAAATGTGGAGAATGTAGAGGAGAATATTACATAAGGAACAGAGAAATGGGGTGAAGGGGGAAGAAAGATGATTTGAATGTGCAAAAGTATTTTGAGAGAAAGAAGGCTTTCAGGAAAATGCTAAAAATTATTTCTAGAATGTGTCTAAAAATAGTGAGAGTTTGTTAGCAAAAGGGCACGACGTTTTAGAGTCATTGACAATAATGTTGGTCAAAAGTGAGTAAGCCTAAAAAACAAATATACTTTTATTTACATGTTTCTATTTAAATATGTTTATCTAAAAACTGAGATGAAGTGAATTCATCACACTAAAAATACACTTAAAAATTACTTCACCTATTTTCTGCATACTGTAGTCACACATGTCTACGACAAAGTTAGCTTTTCTGAAAGAAATGTGGGGTGCCATTTTATGTTTGTACTAAAATGTAGCCGGGAACGCCAAGTTTACATCATAGACACATAAACCATCAATCAACTTAGCATCCCGAGACGGTGGAATGCTAAGTTAGCCTAATGCAACACTCATGTTTAGACTTTTTTTATTTCCTTACCTCAAAGCAAAATAAAAACATCTCCTTCTTGCAGAGCTATAAATATAAAAATAATAATTTTATATGATTATTTTAGTGTTGAAAGGATAATATATTATTAGTAGCTATATAAGACATATAATTTCGAAATATAAATAAATACAAGGGGTCTGGAATTACTTGGTTTGAGTCTGCATATTTTTTATTCACTCTTAAATTTGATTATACAGTGGAAATAAATCATTTAAATAAAACTGTATGTAGTTTTTTTTAGCATCGTATCTTACCACTTCTTTTGGTTGTACGCCTATGTACTAATTTCTCTATATTGGAAATAGGGAAGGTTGAATTTAGAGGAAGTGTTCAAGCATCTATGTGGAGGGAGAGGGTAAAACCATTTAGGAAAAACTAACATCAGTGCACCCAAACCGAGATTAAACCCAGATCTTGCAGTCAAAAATATTCTAGTCTGGTCCAAGTGTGACGCCTTAGACCATGCAGCCACTGAAGTGGTTCATGTATGCATTGCTGTTTGTACTGTATTTAATATCCTATTTAAATTTTAGTACACCTTGGCTTTAATATTATAGTTAAAAAATGTATTAAACCTAATCATAAGTTTGAATTATACTATTTTAGTGACTAAATTTTACTTATAATCGTTTCAAAACTTAGTAGAACATATTTTCCCTGGATTGAGTCTTTTTTTTAAACTTGAAAATTAAAATTGTCTGCTTTATGTTTTTCTCCTTAGAATAAAAAATCTATTTTTTTAAGCCTATACAATTTATTTACAAGATTGATCAATAAATCCTTCATTCAATTCCAAGAAGGGATGATATTATAAAATATATTAATATGCAACCATAATTCAATCGGGAGTTTATAAATATATCTACGGATAAATTATTTATTATCTATTGTGCCTTACTACCCATCATGGCCGTACCTATTTAATTACACTAATGATGTAGGGTTGAAAAATGTGGAATTTAAAACAACGGTACCCATATTTACGTGGATTGAGAGTGAGAAACAATTGGTTAGAAACCACCCTTGGTAGGCCTCACATGGTCGAAATTCAAGCCCCCAACTTCCCCGTCACCGACAAACCAACCCAGATGAAACTGGTGACTAGACGGCGTCCCCACCGATGCGGGTGATTGTATGAATTGAGGATGCATTTTTACATATTAGTAAATTCACTCTTCAGCAGAATGATGCCACATTTTCCCAAAATTAACCTTCTTAAGTTGGTTAATTCTACCCAATTAATTATTTGGTAGCACCACATCTGAATACATGTATAATAGTACCGGATTCCATTAACAGAATGCCTAAAAATCGAGTACCATTTTGAAAGACTGAGTATTTCTTCTCCCACATTGATGAATTATGTGTTGTATCTGTTCTAGAACGAATTTAGTTTTTAAGTCGTGTTTTCAGATAATAACTTGGTCCATAAGTGAAGGTTATACACCCTTAATCCAAAGAAAAATGCATTACTATTGTTTATATATTCAACGTGCACTTTCTGAACCAAATGATTAAATCGGCACACACTACTTATAAACTAGTTTAAATCTAGAACAGACAACAATCAGCCCCCGCCCCCCTCCCCCGGGGCCGTCATTTCATCATTGCAAAAAGTGAAATCCACATTTCACCAATACTAGAGTATTCTATCATTCTGGGAATCAAACCCGGAGGCCTTATCTCACCAGGCAGGTACTCTTCCAACTGAGCTAAGGTGCAGGCAAAAAAAAAGAATTCTTTAAAAATCGATATCAGAATCCATCTTTGTATACATGAATGTGTACTGAAATGTTGGGACATGATGTATGGGCCAATAGAAAACTTCTTGACAGCCAATGAAGTGCAATAAACTGTTCCCGACCAGTTGCACAAAGTGAGCACCCACCCAACAAAGAAGCGTCGAAAAGGAAAAGAAACAGGAGAAAAAAATGTTGTTCTCATAGACATTAAAAAAAAAACCTTCGCGAGGACGTGAAAAATAGACGCCAACCCCCTTCATCCCCTTTTCTCGTTTTTAACCGTCTAGTTGGAAGTGACAAATGACAAGCTAGTTTTTGGTGGGCGGGGTTTTTTCCCCATCATGCAAACTAACCATCCACCCCACCCCCACCCCTCACACACACCCACCGTGGTACGCCACTGTGCGTTTGTGCTAACTTTTTTTTTCTAATAATGTATTTTACTTCCTCGTGGCCTGACAATGACTCTTATGAAAAAAGTTTTTCTTTTAAAAGAACCCTGGAGGTTATATACAAACATCAATATCCATAATCTTGGCGGTTTCTTGGGCTAGAATTTTGACTTACTTTAAATTTTATCTCTAAGCTTGACAATGGGAATAAGTTTGTTAGTCAGCTTGAATATGTTATTTATTAGTACAGTATTACTTGGGTTTAGAGAAGCGGCTAGCAAAAGTTGGCATGGGCATAATAAATATAAACTTAAAACTAATGAAAGTAATATTTATAAAATATATTAAATAAGTTAGAATGTGTTAAAAATTAATAATGAAAAAATATATAAAATAGAAATTGTGTTTACGGGAGGGAGAGTAAATAATAAATTAATGACCCACCTTGGTGGCGTAGTTGTCTAACGCGCTTGTCGTGTTGAGCTCAACTGCTGAGGACGGGGAGATTGAGGTTCGAATCTTGGTCGGGTGAACTGGGGGAGGTTTTTCCTAAATGGTTTTCCACTCTCCCTCCACGCAAATGCGGGTTCACTTCCTCTAATTAAGCCTTCCCAATTCCTAATCCATTAGCGTAATTAGTACTTAAAGCGTATAACCAGAACGGGTAGTAAGACGTGGTGCTAAATATTATTATTATTATTATTATAAATTAATGAACAATGAGACAGGAAGGAACATGACTAAAGTTGAAAGACTTAAAACTCTCACTTTTTCTTTACGACAAACTGATTACGTTTCTTCGTTATAATGAAATTAATTTTATTTTTGCACTGTATCTTAATTCCGTCAGGTGACCTGGGGTAAGGTGTCAGACTTCTGTGCTGGCGGCCGGAGTTCAGTCCTCGGTCCCGGCACAGATTTATCCGATTACCAAACCCTTCCTTCACCTCTGATAAGATATCTTGTGAATGTGGGGAATGCCAGGCCTCCACCGTGGTTCGGATTCCACGTTAAACTGTAGGTCCTCCATTTCGTCTCACAATCACCCTACCACTACACATTAGCGTAAGTGCGTATAACCCGAACGGGTAGTAAGACGCGGTGCTAATAATAATAATAATGATAATTATTTATTCCATCCAGACTGTTAGCACTTAGTTACACTATTGTGAGAGGCATGTGTTAAAGTTAAGCCTTCAACCTGGGTGCTAAAAAAAGTAGCGGTATCTGCTTTAAGAGAGAGTATGAAAACATTTATGGAATAGCCTTTGTACACCTTACTGGGATTTGAAACTGTCCTCTCCATCATCAACGATCTCAACTATATGAGCTTAACGTTTAGACTGCATGCCTACTGATGTGGGTCAATTGCTTTTTTTTTATGTGCCCTAAGCCCCGACAGCTTATATCAGTCATTAGCGCATCTGTCAACTGATCTTAGGTTCCGGGTTGAGCCCTGGAATAACCGAAAAACGTATATTTGTTGAGATGGAGTGCTCCCCCTTTCCAGTGTTGAATTAACGGCCGGTGGGACTTGGTGTTGTGTTTGTTATATAATTAAGATAATCTCTAGGTGATTTGTTGACATAAACAGTGAGCTCATAAAGGAAATGTTAAATACTAAAAATAAAATATAAATATAATTTTTGGTATGGATGGATCAGGAAATGATTGTCAACCTAGTATAAATATAAAACTGTAAAAACCAGTGAAAGATTTGCTGTATCTGGGCAGAATGTTCTGTAAATATTGAAGGCTGAAATGGTGAAATCGACAGACAGGTGAATACTTCTTGTAGTATAGTTGGATGTATGTGGACTATTGCAAAGGATCAGGCCCTATGAGAGGGGTGGAGGCGTGCAGCCATACAGGGAGTACATCGTACACGGGTCCGGGGATCTTAAAGGGGCTTAGGAATTTCCTGGGATCTAAGAAAATGTTTGCATAATTAATACTTGCATTCAGATTTGTACTGCTAGTATTATTACTAAATTATTAGTAGGCTATAGATATATTTTTGTCTGTCATTTTTAGATTTTTTAGCTATATAAGTATAAATTATAATATAATTTTTTGGTTTTATTTATTTGCTTGTTTTTTCAGATAGGATAATTATTTTTTCTTTAGATAGGATTAATGGAAAATAGAAGGGAGTCCAAAAAACTTGGTACCCCCTGATAAAATTCCATTAAGAGGCCCTGCAAAGAATAAAGTAGTACCGAAAGAGGAAAGGTTGGCAGTATATAAAAGTGTGTTGACGCCACCATTGTTTTGCGAATGTGAAGTGCGGGTTTGTAAGGAAAAACACAAGAGCAAGGTGAATGCGTTTGGAATGAGATATCTAAGAAATGTATGTGCAAAAACTCGTATAGACAAGAGTCAGTAATTAATGGGTGCTGAAGAAGTGTGGTTTGAAAGAGAATCTAATAGATCAATGTGAAAGACGGATCTAACGTTGATTTGGGCATGTTAGGAGAATGAGTGTGGATCGAGTGATGAAACAAATATATGAAGGTAGAGTGTGTGTGGATCAAAAGGAAGATGTAGGCCATGTCATATGTACTAAATGTTGTAGATGAATGTGTTAAAAAGATACATTTTAAAGAGTTTTAAGAATAAAAGAGTATGTATGACCCGGTAAATGGATGTTGTTAAAGTGAAGGAAGTATGCAAGAATAGGGAAGTGTGGAGAAATTTAGTGAGGATGGATTAAGTACGGCTATATGTATATACATTTTCTTGACTAGCCCGTAAGAGAAATGTGTGATTAGGTAAGTATGTTTGTATGAATGTAAATAAATAAATTGACTCATATACTAAAATCATTTATTTTATCCATAGCGTCTTAATATCTGTCTGGCTATCAATCGAGTACCAAGGGCGTTTATTTTCTATTTTCGAGATCAATTGAAACAGTGTCATATTAAATCACCTGGACAAGAGATATTATCTTTGATTTTTATGTACTGGATCACTGAACATAGTGCAGTTTTTTTTCTGCCTTGATCATCAAGTAAAATTATCATCTTGAGATACAAAGATTTATTTCTCCAAATATAAATTTTAAGAATGTATTAACTACGATTTAAACCTGTCTTACCTTCTTTAGTGGAAAACGTTGACAAGTTAGTCAGTCTCATCTTGTCTGGTTTGTCGATGAAGGAATTACAAGGTTTTTAATTATAGGCAGTTTTACTACCCCCACCCCCACCCCCACCATAAGTGATACTTTACTGTCTTTCTTTCAAATGCAGGTAAACAGCTTCTAAATTACACCCTCTTCACCCTACCATGGTAATATAAATATACAAGATCTAGGGACTGGTAGTAAGGCGCGTATCATGGGAACTTTAACTTTATTTTGAAACCGATTCCAAAATATCTCCAAGCTAAAAATATTTATCATTATAAACTATTAATATCATAATGATAAAATAAATATTTGAATATAATCTTGCTAAATAAAATGTATCTTAGCCTCTATGTTGTGTAATATTGTAAAAGAAAATTCGAGTCCTCTATTTATGCAAACAAGTTTCTTAATTAATACCCTGAAATTCCATCTTCAAATTTTCTTGGCATTAACTATTCTCTCCAATTTCTAAAACCCGAAACAAAAGCAGAGGATTTGTTCCTCATGGCTCTAAGGAATCGAATAGTTCCATTTAATGACGTAACCTGTTACGAAGGAGAGAAGTTCATTTTATAGCTGGGACTGATAAGTGGGTTGAGAGGGGTAGAGGGGAAGGGGTGGTAAGTTGTACTAATGAAACACATCTTGAGCGAGCTTTGTGCTTTTGTTTGAAGAGAGTTAAATCTGTGGGAGGAGCAACGACTCAACTTAAGTACTTTTATTTATATCGTCTTACTTACTACCTGTTCAGGTTATACACATAATATATTATAATTACACTAATGAGATAGGAATGGGGAAGGCTAAATTTAGAGGAAGTGTACCCAGACTTGCTTGAAGGAAGCGCGAGAAACAATTGAAAAAAAAATCATTGCACCCGATTGGGATTCGAACCTCGATCTACCTGTCTTTGGCAGTCTAGTATAATACGAGAGTAACACCTTAGACTATGAGGCCACCTAAGCAGGTAATAACAGTCTTATTTCTTATAAAAGGATCCAAGATATCTCCTTTAAGATGCGCGCAGCCTACGCAGCTAATTAAGTACGTGGTATGTTTACGTACTGGCTATATGATGCACGATTTATGACCGGCACCACTTTACTGGCCTCTTTACTGGTGTTCAACAATTTGTTGACCTTGCCCTCATTGAACTTGCGCACATACCTCCTCTTCACCCCTAGTAAAGTACCGCTATCACGCAAGTTTAGGTGTCATCAAGATAGCTCGTTGTTACTGTTGTCAGGGGGGTGAGAGGGATTACCTATTAAATAGTCAATACAATATGATAACTGCCAGTCGTTATCATTTGCCATGTGCATTAACTACTCCCATAACAAAACCAATGGCCAAATAACATTTTTTTATTTATATTTGTGGACAGGATGTATAAAGCGCAAATATCGTCTTGTTTGGTTTGCCAGTGATGTGGAGGTCGTCATTTGATTCCTGATCGGGTGTATATCGACTGATTTTAATTTCTTAGGCGCTTTTCCACTCTGCCTCCACGCAAATTCCAGTGCACTTCCTTTAAAACTCTTTATCTTCATCACTACCTTATTAGTGTAAGAATACGGACAGCCCTGAAGGATGGTAAGACGAAGTTAAAAAAAATACATAATAATATCTCACTCCACAACGATCCGTGTGAGCCTTTACGGAGTCTTTGGTTACCTCCGAGTGGGTATGAGATTCCAAGATTCTTATTTGTTGTATGAATAGCTACGGTTCGTTACTCATGTTGCACGTATATCTTGAAAGCTCGAGCGGTGAAAGCCTAATATTAAATATTAGAGTTTAGAATGTAACTGGCATCGTGATAAGGTGGTTAAAACTACCTGACTGTGGACCCAGAGTTCCCGGGGTTGATTCCCAGTTGGTACCAGAGTATTTTTCTCGGAAGCGGGCTAATTCCCACGTTCACAAGGGTTTGGTAAATTAGGTTTAAGTTATGTTAAAATCTTTATTAGAATTATCCCGTCATATTCACTACCATCATCCCTTCATCTCATCGGGACATGTAAAGACCCTTCACTGAAAGAATGTACGATTAGTACATGGGGGCGTTTTCTGGGCAAAGGTACAGAAGTACTGGCTAATCCTTCTGCAACCTGAGCAACAGATTGGTGTAGCCAAGACATACCATTATTATTATTAGTTTAGAAGGTGAACGTAATTTAAAATGCCATAACTAGTTTGTAATCAAATATAATATATAATATAGATAAAGTTTAATTAGAAGATAATCAGGTACGGAATAATTTGAAATATTTTTTTTATAAAATCATTACAAATTTGTAATTAGCGGCATTTTGCTGATTTCCCGGAATATATTTGTAATATTGGCACTATTAATCCCTCCCGATTAAAAGATGGCTACGTTATTTGAAAGCTTATGATCTTAATTTATTACTCACATGTAGTTGAAAATTTCTGCAAGTACATCAAAGACTAGCCTATTCCTTAAAATATGAGTGAAGAATGACCCTGTGAACGGGATGACTCCTGGATAACTTGGCGGTTAGAGAATTTAACTCCTGGATAACTCAGTGGTTAGAGCATTGGCATACTAAGCCAAAGGTCCCTGGTTCGAATCCCGTGTCCAGCTCTCATTCTTAGATTTAGAGACTATTATACATTAATAGTTATCCAGGCTGTTATTATCATAACAGCTGTACGTGTTCATTGTGGATCAGCACGATGAAATACAAATAAAATACGATTAAATTACTGGTGCTCCACCACAAATCACATTTATTATCTTACTTTGCCATTATTCACACAGAGAGGACAATAATCTTGGTCGAAAGTAGCAATGTCCATTATAGAAATTAATAAATACATAAGGTATGTATGTATTGTATGTATGTGTGTATGTGGGTGTTTGTTGGTGTGTGTAGTTGTAATGAAGATTTTTCGTAATTTCCAAAGATTTATAAAACCAAAATTTAGAGCAATTATTATTGATGAACCCCTCAACATGGGCGCGAAAATCTGAAACAAGAAAACAAGTTATCAAACCATGAATTTAAAAAAAAAAATAATAAAGGCACTTAAATTACGTGTTTGAGTTGCTACTTTTAATTCAATTATATGTTATTAATACAAGCTAAACTAATCTAACAAGAACATTCCATATGTACTCGTATACCTAATGAAAGTTAGATTTTGCTAGGTTGTGTTTTGAAATACACAGTTTGTCATTAATTACGTAACCCTGTATTCTGGTGGACAAGGTCTATCACTATTCAAAACAAATCAAGTGTATATATATATATATATATATATATATATGTGTGTGTGTGTTTAATCTACATATTGTTATGGCTTCATCTGATTCCACTACCAAAACCAATTCAACAGATCCCCCTTTCACGCTCCGGCAAGGGGAGAAGTCTAAACTTGTATGTATGAAAACTTGCAAATAGAAACGATATTATTACCAGCATCAATAATTGGCCAGTAGACTGAACGTCGAGATCATCTAGTCTCACTTGTATTGGAAGGTTGGATCTAGAATGACAGCCGGGATTTTTGAGGGTGAGATCTTTACCCTAAATGTTTTCCCACTTTCCTTCCATGCAAGTTCGTCTACGGTTCTTATAAATTCTACTTTCCAAATTCCTACCCTACTAGTGTGACTAAAGTTCTGATATCTGCTTCGGTGAGCGCATGTTCTAGGGCGCCACTATCATGTTAGACTAGACCACGGATGATGGAGAGATCGGGGTTTGAATCCCGGTCGGGTGTACCGAGGATTTTTTTCTCAAAAGCATTTTCCACTTTTCTCACGAACATGCGGGTACACTTCCTCTAAATTCAAACCTTCCTTATTTTTAGCTAATAGCGTAGTTAGTACAAATGCGTATAGCCTGAACAGATAGTAATACGCCGTACTAAAAAATAATAATTCAAATATCCTGGACGGATATTAGAACTTGGTGCAAAATCAAACGTAAGTAGGACCAACCATTAATTATATTTTTTTAAACAAAAATTAAATAGATGTTTTGCCCAGCAAATATCACCTTAAATTATTTTAAAATCTATTTAAAATAGTTCCGTAGTCATCCATCTCAAAATTATTTTTGAACACTTTTGACAAATGATAGAAATTGAATTAACTTGTCAAAGTGACACAACACATTTCGAGGTAGACGAATACGGATTATTTTGGTGTTTTTTTTAAATTAACTTTTCAACTGTCACTAAAGGCCATAGCCACTAAAAGCAGACTATAACAAAATTACACACGTTATTCGACACTAGCCCATTAAGCTATACAGAAATTTCTCTCTCTTACTAATATTTTTTTCAAAGTTTTTAAAACCATATATCAACATACAAACGAGTCGTCCAAACAGCTTACAAGACAAGATTGAATGAAGAACATTTATCCCTGAGAAAACTCAACAAAATCGTCTCACAATAATTCTTCACCGACTTGGGTGGCAAAACTTGGTGTCTAGGCTATTTAATGGGTCGATTGCACGCTAACACACATAAATTACTTAATAAAAACACACACATAAACGTTAATCAACAGAAATGGAAGAACGCCACATGGACAAAAACAAACAGGAAAAATAAAATGTCGAAAGAATGAAACCGTGCAACGCAGACAGATATTATAAGATTAATTGGAAAAACGTTAAATAAGCTTAATTCATAGAGAAAGAGATAGGAGTGAAGTCACAGTGTTCCATGCCATTAGTTTTCGACGAATAAATAATAATAAAACATCACTGTTTTAAGGCCAAGCAAGGTAGAAGCCTAGTGGAAATTTATTGTCATTTCTAAGCTATTTGTCAATGTCAGGTGTCCTTTAGATTCCGTCAGGGTTTCGTGTCGAGGGGGATGGAAGGAATTAGTGAGGGTGTGTAACTGGCAGAAAGGGGGGAGGGTTGTTATTTTTATTCACAAGTCATTTGTGCCTCCCTCCCCCACCCCCACCACCGCTAGCCCGCCAACCAAAATCTCGCTCCCAGGTTGGCTATTCGCCTAATTAGCCAACATGTGGCTCCATTGTTAGTCTATGTCTGGTGGGTTCATGTGTGTGGTCTCACGCATGCCACAGAGATATGCGTGTGTATAAGTGGTATTAATTGCTTACGTCATGGCTTATTGTGGCCTACGACTTGTTTTCCTAGATTCCTTGGCACGCTTCGTTGAAACTACTTGAGGAGGATATGACTCAAACTAATACGTCTCTTAATGAAGACACAAAAACTTTTTCAATACTTTATTTAATAACTACACTAGCTTCCTTTAAAAAAAATAACTTACGATCTACTCTTCACCAAGTATCCGCTGCAGTTCATTTATTGTAACATGTATATATAAAAGAAGTCCTAGATTTACATGGATTCGAGTTGCGCGGAATCATGAATACGCGGCTGTGGTAGTTCGACTTACGACAAGCCACACCATCTCTCAAGAAACACTTTGTCTTTCAATAGTCAAATAATAATTGCACAATTTTAGCAAGTGTTAGTAAAGTTATAAGCGTGAAATACTGATTTAAATTATTTCAAATTATTACAGTCCACGAGTTAAAAGGGGTCAAACTTGCTATTCTATGCTTTTTGTGTACCATTGTTAAGGTAAAGTAATTAATATATGGGTTAATATTTAGTATAACTGGATGGGTATGAGGCGTAAACAATTAAATATTTATAATACGTTAGAGAAAAATGATTTGTAATGTGTAAGCCTTTGAAAAGTGGTATAATTATGTGCCGGGCTGAAAGGATTTAAACCTCACATACTGGCATATTCAACCCTGAGTAACACTGCGGCGTCATTCCTATTTTTTAGTAGAATCGACGACTGCAATTACAAGGAAGTTGAAACGGAAAGTTTAAAGCAAGAAAAACATACGAGTGAAATACAAGTTAGCAAATAAGTTTATTGGTATCAAAACAAAGATAATTGTTACATATTAATAGACACAATAGCAGTATAATTGTTCAATTGTTTAATGTTAGGAGTTAATAAAGTAACAAGAAACATTGTTACCAAAATGGCCGTGTATGTTGTGAGGCACCTTAAATTGACATAAAATCAAGACAGCGATGGTTGGGTTGATGATTGAAAAACGTGTGACTCCTTAAGGAAGAGCATGCGCACTTTCTAGAACGAAAGTGTGCTAAACAGATAACTACAGTAAATTTAATCGGAAGAATTAAATTAAGTTTTGGCTAAGCAACAATACACAACCCTACTCCAGCCTTACGGCTGTTAGTCTAAAATCTGATAAGCATGGAAAAATAATGAAGATGAACAAAATCTAAGACTAGGAAGTCCTTATTTAAGGAGTTGCTGTGATAATTGCTAACTGAGCTAGTTGGCGTTTGCTAGCTTAGGAAAGAGTAATATGATACAAAAAGGAATGTTCCACGTGCTGGAATTATTAGTTTACAAACAGTAAAAAGAAAGATATCAGAAATCTAAACCATCAGAAACTATGGCACTATTCCAAATTAGTACTGCCTGATCATTTAATAGTATAATTAATATTCAACAATAGTCTGGAGACAGACTACAACAATGGAAAAACTTCTAGACATTAAAGAGCCAAGCGGCTCCTGAAGGGAGCCGGGCAAGTATAAACAACACAAGTGGGCCAACCCTCTGAGATACCACGAGGTGATCACCGTACTAAGGTACAACAATAACGTCAAATCAAAGACTGATAACAGTCAAAGACCCGATTAGGTCATACATGAACGTCATGGATTAACCCTATTTCCCATTTTTTGCCTAAATAAAGGCATTAGTTACATGGTCACATAGAACAGGACATCAGACTGTCCCCCAAATATTTAAGACTTGTCATATGGACGTAGTTAAACAATAAACAAGTACGATCATAAGGACTACACTCTGTTTAAAATAAACAGAATTGACAAAGAATATAATATTTAAGACTTTTCATGTGGGAATAGTTAAACAATAAACAAGTAGGGTCATAAGAACTACACTCGGTTTCAAATAAACAAATTATATCAAAGAGTAACAATTACACTTAACCTACATTGAAGCTTCTCAACTGAAGAAGATCAAAATGGGCAAGTCGGTTAAAGATTAAAGATACAATTTTAATATTATATTACATTATCTTCAACGAGGTGGTGATACAGACGCAGCAATCATCTTGAGCGCTACTTGGAGGTTACGTTGAAATGAAGCCTCCTGGATTCTCGTGAGACGAGTTGTTGGAATTGAATACGAAAATAGTACGAGAGGCGCGGCATTATATACGACATGAATCTGACGTCTAAGAATTTGAGGGTAAGGGGGAGTTTATTGAACAAAATAAAATAGTCCAGAACAAAACTTCAGTTGGCGGCATTTCGATGAATCACAGAGTGGACTTTCAGTATCAAGGGGCCAGCCCGATTGACAAGGTGCTCTTGCCACGTCCGCTAGTTATATTCGGTCGTCTAGTCGGGCAGGATTCAAGTGACCCAGTGTGGAACAATCACAAAGTGAATTAATAAACTACAGTTTATTTTCATTTTCCTTTACTTTGAATGTACGGCAATTTATCGTTTTCTTTGTATGTATGGGCTAAATGAGCGTAGCCAGCTACAACAGTAGCTGGTATAATCTGACACAGTTGACTAGCCACTGCTGGGCTCGTACTTCACCATGATCACCCGATGCCAACTTACTTGTCGATCCTTTTGATTTGACTTTGTTAAAATAAGGAAAAATGAGCCCTGTCCACATAAAATACAACTGATCGTCATGCCTGCGCAAAAAACCACTCATCAACAACTAGGCATCCTTTTTGTTGGTTCTTGTATTTTATTAGCTGTCTTTCCCCCACTCCTTTCCCCTTGTCATGTGCGGAATTAGATGCATATAAATACGGGCTACCTGGTCTTAATAAAATGGCTTTTATCTATCATACGGGTTGGTTGATATACTGTATAGGTTCGCTACCCGAGGACCGCGCCGTCTTCAACCGCCAACACTAGATCTACGTCATGGTGGAACCATCGGTCACCCCAGCTTGATGGAGACAGCCCCTCGCCTCTTTTAATATGTAACTTTTTCTTATTTATGCTAGGTGTTTGACCCAAGTTTGG
Source organism: Timema poppense (assembly GCA_902141375.1). Lineage (NCBI taxonomy): Eukaryota > Metazoa > Arthropoda > Insecta > Phasmatodea > Timematidae > Timema > Timema poppense. Next base: position 237,179 of record CABFOV010000252.1, read on the forward strand.
GTGTGTTGTAATTCTAACAAGAATGTTCTAATTAGGCTGGTTTGCCATCTCTGAATGGGGTCCGTCTTCTAATGAGGTCTCACTTATTTATCCTGTTATAGGTCACTTAGTGACAGATATTTTCAGGGCTCAAGACTTTTGATTGATAATTTGAAAGTGCTAAGCATCCTTAAGATGCGTGTGGGGCTAGTGGCTCCAGCCTTAGGGGATACTATCCTTTAATGTGTTCCTTGTGGACTTAACTTGTTCAGGTAGTTACAACTAGCCTTGGGGCTCCTATTTAGGATTAGGCTCTATTATTGTTATTTACTAATCTGAGCCTCCCGTAGTCTAGGTCTGGTTATTTATTTGCTATTCATTCAACCTGGCCAATCTTGTTTGATCGCAACTTAAATGATTGCTAAAGCTCTCTGTTGACTTTCCTAGTTTCAAAGAAACAATAATGTGACTTCACTCTGCTCTGTTCTGTTAGTAATAGGTTAGTTAGACTAGGTTTTGTAATGAGGGCTCAACGCTTCCCCAACATATTATCGTACTATCTAGTACCTGTTTAGCTGGACCTCTGTCCGTACTATAATAATGTTTCTCCTGCCCATACAGTATTATATGTCTTCAGTTGCCCATGGTAGTGTTGAGCGGGCGTGTAATTTAAGAAGTTAATGCAAAAAATATTTTTAAATGTACTATTTTTGACCTAGTGGATTGTTCGAAGTTTAACTTTGAATAATGTCAGTCTTTGTTTCAATCTGAAAGTTAGAGTTGTTTTGGGATCAACCTTGTTAATGAAGCTTGAGTGGGCTACCGCCCTCCATAAACTTGTTTATATTCACCCAATCAATTAGATTAGAGTGACATTCTTTATATTAATACTTTTATGTATATCGACTGCCTTGTCTCTATTAAACCTAAACTTACTTTTGAATTGCTATATTATTATGTCAACTCCCATTCTCTCCCCAATTGGTTCCCAAACTACCACACTGACATGGACCTAAGGGAAGTGTTGGACCGTACAATTATATTATTTATAAATACTTTTCTTTATTAGGTATACCCCAGGAGTTAAACTTTATCCCATTTTGAAGTAGCCTATACAATGTAGTTATTTAGAAATATTGTTTTAACCTGACTATACTTGCTATTTTTTATTAATGTGCCCAAGTTTATCATTACGAATATATATATTTGAAACGTCTATTTAATGACATTTCTGGTTTTGACAGTACGGACTGTAGGGAAAACACCAACTAGTAGAACCTAATATGCCTTGCCAAAACAGAGGGCCAGGTAATCCCAATTAATGACACTCAGGTAAAGTGGACGCAGTCTTACTTACCTGGTCGATATTGCTGGAATTGGCTGAGACATTGCTACTTGATATATTTTAAAAGATAACCCCTTAAGTCTCGTTTACACGGGTCAAGTTTACTGGTGTCAAGTACTTGAAGTAAAGCGAGCTACACTTTAAATAACAGTTTACACAGAGACAGTAGTAGCGTCAAGTAACTACTTGAACCTAATTCCAAAGGAATCCACCAGTCATTCATTTTCAAACGAGGAAGATGAAGGTATGTCGTGCTGTAGTGAAAGTATTAGTGCAAGCATCAAGTACCGATTTAAGTGTTGATTTACTAAAAGCAATTTCTCTTAACAGTTTGTTAGAATACTCACGGAGATTGATGTTCTACAGTATGTCGTATTTTGCGTAAATATCCAGGAACATATATACGTAATTAACCCTCCACTTACTCATTTTAAACACAACCCACAATACAATCAAAAGAATAAAAGAGAAGACTGGAAATCATAAATTGCCTTCACACTGGCGAGAAAACAAAGCAGGACTGTACACTCTACTGTTTAGCTTGAAGGAAACTAGCCAAGTGAGCAGTTTAGACGGGGAAAGTACCAGAGGAAAGTCAGTCACGTAACCTTAAAGCTGTCACTAAAATAGACTCTTCTCCAACTCTACTTTCCACTGTTCGGATAGTGTAAGGTGAACTTGACCACACCGTTTACACATGAACATTATCAGGAAAGTTACTTGACTTCAAGTACTTTACACCAGTAAACTTGACCCATGTAAGCGAGACTTTACCTACAACTATGTTAAATTCCCTGCCAAGATGTTCTGTGGTCGCATGGTCTAAGGCGTCAATCTCACAGAAGACTAAACTGCTGATGACAGGGAGATCGTGGTTCTAATCTTGATCGGATGTACTAAGGGTGGTTTTTACAAATTTATTTTCCACTCTCTCTTCACGCAAATCTGGGTACACTTCCTCTAACTCCTCATCTCTAAAACCACTAGCATAGTTAGTACATAGAAGTACAGCCTGAACGGGTAGATACAAACTCAAAAAACCTGGGTAATTCTTACTGTCGAATAACCTTATAGTGGGATTGAAAGAGACGAGAGAAAAGAACAATGTTTTTGAAGTTTTTATGTCAAAACGTTTTTTGGCCAAAATAAAAAAAATATTGCTACAGTACAAACATAGATTTTATTTTCATATGGTTACCTCAAAAATTCTTGAATATCTTTTAAGGGTGTCCTGGAATTTAATGACAGCTTTTTCTCTTCATTTAAAAAATTTCTCATTTAATGCCGTTATGCTCATGATGGCTATTCAGGAATTGTCCATATCAACATGGGGAGAAAATTAAACTCTATGCTTGTACTCTAGCAATATTATATTTATTTTAGCCAAACATGTTTTACCATAAAAACTGCAAAAACATTGTATTTTCTCATGTTCCATTCAATCCTACCTCAAACACAATATATGGCTTTCCTACACACATCAAATAGTGTCATTGCCATTTGTTTGAGAATATTACTCGCTTTCAAGGAAAAAATAAAGTTTTCTTTTCATAAGTCGAACCTACATAATATGAAAGGAACATACATGTCAAAAATACATCGAGTTTAAACACCATTCGACTTCGTGGTTTTTCAACTTGCGTGGAAACCTTCAGAATGAGGACTTACTTTGTACAGTACATTAAAGCCCATATTATTATTCTATCAAGAACTCTCAAACTATTTTAATATTATGCTCGCTCCCTAATATCTTTTTCAAACACATATTAACTCGAGTAACCAATATTAAAAAGGGCTATGTGTAATTATTTCGATCTGTATAATAAATGAAACCTTCTCTTTAGCAACGTTGTAGTTTTAATATTTTTATAAATCTCCATACGATTTTTATTTAAGGAAATTTGGATTTTTGGGTCTTGGGAAAGTCGGGGAATTCTCTATACGAGATGTTGTGCCCACCCTCTGAGATTTTGGTAGAGATCTTGAGAAATTATTGACAAAAGAACGTAGCTCTGCTGTAAAATAAGATTGTTAACATAATATCTGATGACACTTTTAGTTCAGCGAGGAGATGCTAGGGAGATGAGCTCGAATATTAAAAAATACGCCGCAATGCTATTTTCTGGTGAAACTAAACATTGGCTCTCTTTCTTTGTGGATGGGTCTGGCGAACTAAGAGGCCACTGTAAATTATCTAGGATATAAAGTATTGATGTTGAATTTAATAGAGCGGGCGTTTTAACATCAAAAGTTTGTTTGTGTTGAATTTATCAAATATTTATTTTTGATTTTCAAGCGTGGCTTTGTAGCTTATTCTATTATATACTTTTTCATTGTTTTAAAATAAAAACATAATTTTGGTATATTAATTATTATTCACAGTTAAAATATTGAGTCATGAAAGTTAAATTGAAATGTACTTACAAGTGGATATTAATATATAAATAAGAATATATAGACTGTTCCAAAACAAAACTTGCCATATTTATTTATCTTTCTCAGTGATGGGAGAATCTAATTAATACATCCCTAATTATTAAGTAAACAAATATACCTGGTGGCCTCAAGGAAAGTTTCTCTTTAATGGATTTTCTCATTCAAGATGGGCCAGTTAAAAATAAACAGCATAAAGCTATTTATTTTCAGATTTTAATTATGATTTTAATATTAAATACTTCTTTGTTCTAAGGAATTGTTTTTATTTATTTTTACTTGATGATTTTATGCTTCTATTAACCAATGCTAACCACTCTAAATAAAGAGGCTGATTAGTCGAGAAATTTGAAGACCGGTATTCGGCTAAAGATAAAATATAAAATGACAATATATAAAATAATATCGTTTACCACCCTCAGTAA
>CABFOV010000253.1:0-25545 GCA_902141375.1 Timema poppense
TGAAATGAAGGACCTACAGTTTAACGTGGAATCCGAACCACGGTGGAGGCCTGGCATTCCCCACATTAACAAGATGTCTTGTAAGAGGTGAAGGAAGGGTTCAGTAATCAGATAAATCTGTGCCGGGACCGAGGATTGAACCCCGGACCCCCAGCACAGAAGTCGGACACCTTACCCCTAGACCACCAGGTCACCAATTATTGTAAATTTCGTTTATAAATTACTAGCTGATCTATCCAGCTTTGCCCGGGAGAAATGCTTTAACATGCTATTGATATATTGAATTACTTTTGACACGGCTTTTAATAAATTAAAATAAATTTTATATAGTTTTTAAAACGTGAGCTTTGAGGTGCACTTATTTATGCTCAGGGGCTATTAATTTTTAAAATTTCAGAGTTATGCTTGTGTTAGATATCGCGAAATGCTCAAGACAGACAAACACACTCTTCATTTTATTAATAATAGCAACCCTGAGTACAAATTGAGCAATACCTTGGTAAAATAAAAATAAAATTAATTTCTTTAGTTAAGACATTGTCTAAGCAAAATAAATAAATTGTTATACTCAAATGAATAAAACACAGAGAGACGTACGTTTTAGTTTTAAAGAAGCGTTCCAGAGATGCGTTTGGGGGGATGGGAAAAGGGCTAGACAAAAATTGGGGAATGTTTCAGTAGATGTGTCTGAGAAGTATTTTTTCAGATAAGATACCCAAAGATGGGCCCCATGTCCCCAGCGGTTCCAAAGATGAGCATTGGATGGGGGTGAAGAGGGAGGGCTAAGGCGTTGACCTTTCCAACTCCCAGTAGAATTTTTGTAATTTTTTATCTTGGCTGCACATTTTCAGATAAAAAAACTTCTATTAATGTGGGGATTTAAGGAACGCGAATAAAGGCCTATATTTCTGCAGTTTTTATAGCATTTTTTTGCTAAATAATTAAAAATTGTTTTGAAGTACAAACATTGAGTTTAAATTTCTTCAAAATGGTTTCATCAACATTATTGGAGAATATCTTTCATGAGCATAGCGGCATTAGTTGACCAACTTTTTAAATTAAGAAAAAAGCTCTCATTAAATTCCAGGATAAGTTTGGCAGATAATCAACAAATTTTAAGATCACCATAGGAAGAAACTTAAGCTCGTTTGTACTGAAGCAATATTTTATTTACTTTGAACAACTCATGTTTTGATTTAAAACTGTAAATTAAATTACTGACCCTCGCAATACATACATCCCCAACTTAAATGTCCTCATTTGTCAATGTAGAACCTTAAAATATGTAAATAATGGGTCTTATAAAAATATAAACTTTTGAACTAAGGAAATTAACTCTAAAGTTTAATATTATGGCTACACACATCGGTAGTCACATGATCAAACTCACTAATATCGTGTGGGGACTGGATTTTCGGTGACTGGGAGGAATGGGATTCCCATCCTGTCCGGGTTTACTCAGGGCGACTTTTCCTAAATTGTTCCTAACTCTATATCCACTCATATCTAGGTAAAATTCTTTTTACACTATACATTACCTACTCCTGGTATATTAGCTTAGTCATTAAGTGCGTATAATATTGAACGGGATCCTAGTTGGAATGGAAAACCAACCCTAACAAAAATACACCATGGTTGGACTACAATTTTGTCCTTTGGATAAATAATTCAATTTAATTTAATTTGATTACTACAAATATCTTTGGGGACCAATTATAATATTTTTAATTTTGTATAAACTTTTTTACAAAATTGTTTTTTTCGCATGGTAAACTTTAGTTAGAAAATATTAATAGCTATGTTAAGATTATATCAAAAATAAATTGCATATCGAGAATATCATGGTTCGAAACCCTGTAAAGATTAACCTAATATTTTCCCTAAAGATATCACTACTCTTCTGCGTGCAAATCTACATTCATTTCCTCCAAAATAATACCTTTTTGAACTTTAATCCTGTGGTGTAATAGTGCAATCAATTATAGTCTTTGAATGTGAGGAATGCCAGGTCTCCACCGTGGTTCGGATTCTACGTTAAACTGTAGGTCCTTCATTTCATCTTACAATCACTCTACCATTACACATTAGCGTAAGTGTGTATAACCCGAACGGGTAGTAATACGCGGTGCTAATAATAATATTAATTATTATAGTCTTGCCACTGTAAGTATTAACTAACCTAAACATTTACCTAAGCCAAAATTGTACAATTTGGCATTGTGTACATAAATTATTTTAAATTAGGGTAATTATGTTAAATTAGAATTTAAAAATACCACATATGTTTCAAATAACATACTTTAATGTGTAATTTAACAAAACCCTTTTTAGATAAAAAAAAATATATACGTTTTAATTTAGTACATGTGCATAACACTTTTAAAAACAAAATCAGTCAATTGAAACCTTTTTCTTGTCTTGTTAGTGGTTTATTTTTTAATTACTTAACATATTTTCACCATGAAGGGTGATTTACGTGGGAGTAAAAGCATAAGGAAAGGTCATCTCAGTACACCCGACCCGTAATAGAGCTGTGATCTCCTCCTTACGGGCAAACCACACTAGACGAGACTTGCGCCTTTGTCCACGAATACACCGGTGTGGGCTAATTTTATTATAATTTCTATTTTCATTGAATATTTAATGTGAACGTAAAATAGTTTAAACAGTTTTATTAGAGATTGATCGTTTATTGGCTGGTCTTTTTCACCCCAACGTCTTACTACCCATTTGGATATACACCTATGCATTAATTGCACTAAAGTGTTAGAAATTAGTAAGGTTTTAATTTAGAGGATGTGTACCCACATTTGCATGGCGATAGAGTGGGAACCATTTAGGAAAGACCACTCTCAGGGCATCCGACTGGGATCCATCCCCAAACTCATCATATTTGGCAGTATAGTCTAACACGAGAATAAAGCATTAGACAATGCGGCAAATAAAGTGGGTCTAATGCCATTTTCTCTTTGCAAACTTATTTTTAAATATTTAAGGCTAAGATAACTTTTTTAATTTTAGCACCACGTCTTACTAGCCGATCGGGTTACACGCTTATATACTAATTACGCTAATGATTTTTAGGATTAGGAAGGTTATATTTAAGCAAGTGTACCCACATTTGCGTGGAGGGAGAGTGTAAAACCATTTTAAAAACCACCCTAAGTACACAAGACTGAGATTAAAACCTTGATCTCCCCGTCATCGGTAGTCTATCCTACTACAAGAGTAGCAAGTTGGATCACGCGGCCACCGAAGCGTGTACTAAGATAACTAAAATTAGAGTTGAATATAAATAATTTATAAAAAAAAATATCTGGACAAAACATTACGTGAATTATTTTAAAGTAGAATTAATCTTAAAGTTTGTGTATTTGACTATTATTTTATTTATTTCAATATTGTATATTGTTTCAATATAGCAATGAGTTTTCATTTGCCACAATAAAAGGTAGCCCCCGTTCAAAATGTGAATTCTGGTGTAGTCTCCAAAAATGATATTTATTATTTCCTGTCTTTGTTACTTGTGTGAGGATTTAAATCAATTTCCAGCTATACGCTTCAGTGGTCAAATGGTCTAAGGCGTCACTCTCGCAATAGACTGGACTGACGATGACAGTGAGATCGGGGCTCAAATCCTAATCGGGTGCACTGAGGGTGGTTTTTCCTAAATGGTTTAACACAACCTCCGTGAGAATGCTGGAATACTTTCTCTAAAATCAACCTTCCTCTCTCTAACACACTAATATAGTTGGTTAATGTGCGTATATCTCAAACGGTCTATGAGTGATACATGGTTACAATAAAAGTTTAGAGATTATTATTATTAGCACCGCGTCTTACTACCCGTTCGGGTTATTCGCACTTACGCTAATGTGTAATGGTAGGGCGATTGTGAGATGAAATGAAGGACCTACAGTTTAACGTGGAATCCGAACCACGGTGGAGACCTGGCATTCCTCACATTCACAAGATGTTTTGTCAGAGGTGAAGGAAGGGTTTGGCAATCAGATAAATCTTTGCCGGGACCGAGGATTGAACCCCGGACGCCAGCATAGAAGTCTGACACCTTACCCCTAGACCACCAAGTCACTCTTAGAGATAAGAAATTAGATAAGTAGAAAATATTTATTAGTCTAACACTTAGACACAGTAAGCAGCAATGCTGTCTACTAAAATAGGAGTCCCAGGTTTGATTCTCAAAATGTTAGTAAAAATTATCACTTGTGAAATTTGGGTTTCCGCTTTCACTTCGATGAATTAACGGCCTGGCGCTGAATGTTGCATCTGCCCTAGATTAAAGTCAGTTAAATGTGTCGTGCTTACGTGCTATGATATAATCAGTCCCTTCATAAAGAGCAAATAGATTACCTCAAGCCAGGCCTCCACCGTGGTTCGGATCCCACGTTAAACTGTAGGTCCTCCATTTCATCTCACAATCACCATACCATTACACATTACCGTAAGTGCGTATAACCCGAACGGGTAGTAAGACGCGGTGCTAATAATAATAATAATAATAATAATGATTACCTCAAATTTTTTTAAACGTATTTATTTTCATCTTTTACCCGCCTCAGTGGCGTAGTTGGCTAACGCACTTGTAGTGTTGAGCTAGACTGCTGAGGACGGGGAGATCGAAGTTCGAATCTCGTTCGGGTGAACTGGGGGTGGTTTTTCCTAAATGGTTTTCCACTCTCCCTCGACGCAAATGCGGGTTCACTTCCTCTAATTCAACCTTCCCAGTTCCTAATCCATTGGAGTAATTAGTACTTAAAGCGTATAGCCCGAACGGGTAGTAAGACGCGGTGCTAAATATTAATATTATTATTTTCATCTTTTGAAAGTGCATACAGTCATACCGAAATCCCTAGAAAAATGAAAGCATATTTCTAGGTTATTCTATGTGGCAATAACAATAAATAACATTCCTCTTTCCACACGCGAAACGAACATAATCTCGCCGTCACGACAAACCCACGTGGGTCATCAAACTAACCTTCATATTCGTGTATCTTGGTGTTTTGCTGAATATATTGCGCACGTTGATAGAAGTTTACAAGTAGCTCTTGCCTGCACCATGTCGAGAGGTCTGCGCTCATTACGTCACAACATGTTTAGTGGACATACCGTGGCTCCATTCGTTTGATGGGCTCGCGTGACAAGTCCAGTTACCCATATCACCGATGGTTTTAGCTCCAGTTTTTTTTATAACGAGTGGGCATGCACTGTACGTTCATTATGACTTACCGTTTTATGTCTTTGGGTGACCTGGTGGTATAGGGGTAAGGTGTCAGACTTCTGTGCTGGCGGCCGGGGCTCAATCCCAGGTCCCAGCACAGATTTATCTGATTACCAAACCCTTCCTTCACCTCTGACAAGACATTTTGTGAATTTGTGGAATGCCAGGCCTCCACCGTGGTTCGGATTCCACGTTAAACTGTAGGTCCTCCATTTCATCTCACAATCACCCTACCATTACACATTAGCGTAAGTGCGTATAACCCGAACGGGTAGTAAGACGCGGTGCTAATAATAATAAGAATAATAATAATAATATGTCTTTAATTGATATAGTCTCGTTTATTGGAATTTGATTACCAATCAGATGTATTGAGAAGGTTTTTTATGAATATTTTATTACCACGTTACCATCACACAAATTAAGGTAAATTTTCTTCCTCATTTATATTCATTTAGTTTAGATAATTATGCGATTAACCTGGATGAGTGTTAAATTGTTATGTACAAGCTAATTTATATAACATATCTGTACATATAATGAAAATATAAATCCGTCAGTACATTCGATTGTCTGTTTGTTGACAGTACACTCAAAAAAGTACTTACTGGATCGAGGCTGGACTTATTCTGTTGTACTCATTATTCAGAATACAGGGTAAGGTATAATTATACCATCACGCTATCTCATTAGTGAGCGAAACAGTGTTGAAAAAACTTACTGTTGGTGTGGTTACATTTTCATTTTAGATTCGTAACAATTCAAATGGATATTAACTTTTCAAAGGATACATCTTCTTTGAAAGTCTCCTTGGCAATGAGAGGCTTAGAAATATCAACAAACCAATTATAAATATCATAGGAAAGGAGTGTTTTGATATGGAAACAAACATCCTACTAATATAAAAAGTATGCGTATAACCCGAACGGGTAGTAAGACGCGGTGCTAATAATAATAATAATAATAATAATATAAAAAGTAAATGCTATCGGTCTGTTTATTGCTCAATCATGTCCAAACCATTTTATTGATTGTGTTGAAATTAAGTATTGATATAACTTTGAAGTCTGGTTAATATATAGGCTATATTTGTATATTTAAATCCCCAAAAAATTTATGCTTATTTTTAAATATACTCTCTTAAATCACGCAATCAATCGTTTTATTCTCTTATTGATTATACAATTCATATTTTTCTGTCTTACTTGATTGCCAAATCAACTGAAATATAAATAATAAATTCTGACTTCATTTAAATCTTAGATATAAAAATAAATCATATTTTTTAATTATTTTTTTTATTCACATTAGTAGGCGAATTGTGTTTCTTTAACATATAAAACCTATACATAGGTAACGATCAAAATCTTTATTTGATTTTATCTTACAATAATAAATACATTTTCAGAAAAATTAATGAATTCAGCCATTAAAAGGCAGCTTACGCTCCAGATAAAAGAAGGTAAAAATCAAATAAAATCTTATGTACCTCACATTTGTGTGAAAACAATGTAACCTCAAGCGAACCAGGATTCATCCCGTGTTTAGGATCATTCTTCACTTATATTTTAAGATAGTCTTTTCTGGACGTATGGAAAATCATCAGCTACAATTAAGCGATCGATTGGTCATAAGCTATCAGATAACGCAGCCACCTTATTTTCAAGAGGGCTTTATCATGGCAATAGAACAATAATTACTGTACAAACACGTATCACGACTCCTGCTTAGCACAGTGGTAGGATCATAGACGTACTAAGCCAGAGGTCCCGAGTTTGATCCCAGTGTCCTGTTGTCATATTTTAATTCAAAGAATGGATACGGATATAGCCATAATTAACAACTATAGAAGATTGGATATTGATTTAAGAATAGTAAATCTTACAATGTATTCTTAATATTAAAACAATTAACATATCCTGTTTACAGAACATTTTGTCGTAAATATTCATGACCTAAAGACAATCTAATTGAAACTATTACCCCTGAGATAGTTTGAATTGAATGAATGAGAATCAAGTTAGTTTCCATTTAACACATCATGTCTTCTCTTATATTCTCGGCATGAAAATAAACCATGTGATGTTTACTATAATTGTGTAGCTCTCACAGATTGAGAGTGAGATCCCATATTATTATTATTATTATTATTATTAGCACCGTGTCTTACTACCCGTTCGGGTTATACGCACTTACGCTAATGTGTAATGGAAATCTGTGCCGGGACCGAGGATTGAACCCCGGCCACCAGCATAGAAGTCTGACACCTTACCCCTAGACCGCCAGGTCACCGAGATCACATACAAATAGCTTTATGGCGTTAGCCCTCAAATGATTAAACCACCCGAGTGGCTACCGTATGTTGGCGAAGATAGGGCCTACACTTGCGGATAGAGGGTGTCATGTGGTCATCACAACAACCACTCTGATAATTAATCTCAGTTTTATAAACTGGAGCTGCTACTTCTTTATTCAAGTAGCTTCTCATTTTTTCCTGACGAGGCTGAGTTTGACCCCGTTCCGGACACACTACTTCACAGAAAATTCTGGAAGCTTTGGGGATAAATTACAGGACCTCTGGATCTGTATCCAAACACTTTTACAACTTGACCACAGAGGCGAGTTAGAGCAGATGTAATGACAAATAAAGTATAGAACATAGGCCTACACGATGTACTGTCATAACCATTCATTAAATATCGTTTGAAAATCAACAATCTGCTTATCGAATGGACTTATCCGACGCAAAACATGGTGCCTTTATTTGTAACTTCAAGAAAAGGACAAACAATCTTGCAAAATATCAGCCAGAGATTTTCCATATTGATGAACACACATTTCACTGCACAACGTGTTTAAATCCTCTGGAGATTTTCAAAACGCATTGATACATTTATTTGTTTAAGGTTTACTGTTTTTATTGAAAACATACATGCCAAATAAGCTTATAAATACAATTAGCATCTTTGAATTTTAAATTCCCCACGTGTGAATTTTAAAATGGTTTTGAAACAGTGAACCATTGATCATCAGAAGCATTAGTATTTTCTAGAGTTTGACACTTAACATCATTCTCACTAATAAATGATGACTCATCAAGAACGTTAATAGATATTTTCCCACCAATTGATCTTACAAAACTAAAAGGTGTTAAACATTCCTTGACATTAGCCTCCTAATTCATGGGAGAGTCGCTCACATGATTTTCAAACATACTATCAGTACTAACATACTATCATACTATGAGCCTCGTGCTAGTACGATCTATGACGCAATATCTTGAGGCTCGCCAAAGTCTGGTCCCGAGCTGGCTCAGGCTATACTCTGCCCGTACTCAGAGGATATCTCCACAACATGGCATATAGACGATTGAGATACCTGTTTCCACGACCGGCCTCATGCTCTGCTAGTGCTCAGCATCGTCCTTGCATACGGGCCTCAGTTTTCACACTCCCAAATACCAAAACATTGTATGTGACGTCACCTGAAACACATACACACAAACAATTTAGTTTGAGGACGGATAAGTGTGGTGTTTAGGGGTAGGAACAGACTATACAGAGTGTTCCGTTCTTTGGATATTGAGTCCCCTATATAACTTTCAAACTAATGTACGTAGTTAATGTATAAGAAACATTCAGGGGCCGAGAACGAGTGAAACACCCTGCACCTAGTCAATCGACGTCACACATTGGGCACTAAGTCTTCACACCCCTGAATTCAATCATCCATGCCATCTAGCTAGTGCCTGCTATTGCACCCCTGAAGTTGGTGTATCATCACAGCTGGCGCGTCTTTAATACAATTCCTTACCACTTTTCTAGGAAGTGAACATTGTAAACACTTGTTATCGTCATTGGACTACTACACAAATAACCTATAGTTATTATTATTAGCACCGCGTCTTACTACCCGTTCGGGTTATACGCACTTACGCTAATGTGTATTGGTAGGGTGATTGTAAGATGAAATGGAGGACCTACAGTTTAACGTGGAATCCGAACCACGGTGGAGGTCTGACACTACACACATTCACAAGATGTCTTGTCAGAGGTGAAGGAAGGGTTTGGTAATCAGATAAATCTTTGCCGGGACCGAGGATTGAACCCCGGACGCCAGCATAGAAGTCTGACACCTTACTCCTAGACCACCAGGTCACCTAATAACCTATAGGTTTGATCAAAATCTGTAACTAAAAAACCAGTTGTTGCCCCTGTTAAACACAAAGGGACGTAAGGATGGATATGCACACATGGGATTAATGGGATTAATTATAACTCTAAGATCCATTTTTGTTAGTTCAGGGGCATATAAAGTGTAAGGGTTCATCAGAATATAGAGGCATAAAATGTTCACCATTACCATACTTTCTTTTTATGAGAAAGTAAAATAAGACCAAAATATATTAAAACCCAGTTGGTATGAGGTTTGTCATCCCGTGTTGAAAGCACCTGTAAAAGTTATTCACAATAAAAATGATTTCCCCCTACGTCCATTTCAGGTTAGTCTGACACCGCCGCGTAGGTGATATGCAACAGTCACCCGTCTGGCACTTTCACAGCGGGGAAGGACACAAGAGTGCCTTCATGAATACGTTAAAAAAAAACGACATGAAGTTGTTTTTCCACATCATAATATATCTTTTTTGCTTTCTTCTAGTCGTCTGTGGTAATATCATGAATAGTCTATACACATTCACTATCTATTTTTATGTAGCCCAACACACATAAAAATATGGGTTGTTAACCTTTAAACAAAAAATGAAAAAAAGTGGTTCAAAAGATATTTGTGCATTCACCTATTCTTCTAAAATAGCTTAAAATTTTAATTCTTACTAGACGCATCAACGAATGTGTTGTTTTTTGTTCATTACATTTTTTTTTGTCTGGATAATTAATGATTAACTAATGCCTATTGCCGGGTGAATAATATTTTGGAAGTCTTGACTTATTTATTCACCACGTCTCACTACTCATTCGGACTATTTGCATATATATATATATAAATTACTTTATTGTGCTAAGGATTAAGAAAGAGAAGTTTAGAGGTACTTTACCCTCACTTTAGTAAAGGGAGTAGGATAAACCTTTCAGAAAATAAATGGTACGGAACTCCGCACGGACTTTCTCGCTCTATTGATTAAAAATTTAAATATTTACTCAAAACTCGTAATGTATGCTAATCTAAATAATATCCACTATCAAACCCAGGCATAAATTGCACTACACTTACGTAAAACATTTTTTGAATCCCAATTTTAAATTTTATAATTTTATTTCTTAAGAATGTCCTCATTTGTATCTTTGGACCAATAAAAATGATCGATTTTTTGACCACAATGATCAACACTTCGTGTTAAAATTTCGACTTCCAGTTAAAATTTTAACATTTTATTAGGTGTTGCACATCTTCAGGTCATCGCATTGCTATCCAATTCTTTATTTATAAATTTAGACCAATAAAAAGCGTAGATATTGACTATTTATTCTAAAATGAAGGAGATAGATCATTGTTGTACAAACATTGCTTCTAAGCGGTTTTAGGAAAAATAGCAAACTTTTTGAGAGACTTAAATAATTATATTTAATTACTCTATGGTATTACAGAATTATTACGTTAAATCTTAGTATCTCTTTAAAAGCTCACAGAATTGTATTAATATACTTGCCAATATCTTAGAAACTGTTGGTTTTATAAAAATATATTTTCTATAAAATATTTTAATTTTTAATAGTATTACGATCTTGCAATGATAAAATATTTAGTATCTCAAATAGTTGCGGAGAGACATAAATTTCTGCTTTTGTAAAGTACCCGGAAATTCATTTTTTATAGGAAAATGGAAATAGCCATTTCATGTATAATCTTAATCAACGCCAAGATACGAATTATAATCAATATTGTTAAAGTCGATTTTGAGAAAATCGATTTTTTCCCTTTTCGCTTTTTATTAATCTACTCTTAATTTCAGGATTAAATAGACACACAAACAGATGACATTGCAGAACACCTTTTTTGGGATCAGGGCGTAATAGGACGTCGACATCCATTAACATTTTGGGTTAGATTATTTTTACGGTCGCAATAATTTACCTTTAGTGTTCAAAAAGTTTAACTATATATATAATTGCGTATAGCTTGAAAGATATTGGTTTTATAAAATTATGCTTCAAGTAAAAGATTTGTAATTTAAATAGATCTACATAATTTCTAAGCTAAAGTATTTCACATCTCAAATATTTTCAGAGATATGTTATAAAATAAAATTACGCATCAGACTGGGGCCCTTAAAGTCATCTTGCCAAAATATTGAGAGTAGACATTTTGTTTTGATTATTTATAAATGTTTTGAAATGAAATTTAATCAAGATCGTTGAGCCAATTTTGAGAAAATCGATTTTTTCTTATTTTGCCCTTCAGTAAACTACCCTTAATTTTAGGGTTAGATATCAAATTCCAAAACTCCTTGAGGAGACCCTATGAAAACCCTAGATACCAAGTTTTATCCCGATATGTAAAATAGTTTATGCTCTAGCTGGAAGAACAGACAGACAAACAGAAATACAAAAACCACTTTTTCGGACCCGCCTCGGTGGTGTAGTTGGCTAACGCGCTTGTCGTGTTGAGCTCGACTGCTGAGGACGGGGAGATCGAGGTTCGAATCTCGGTCGGGTGAACTGGGGGGGGGGTTCCTAAATGGTTTTCCACTCTCCCTCCACGCAAATGCGGGTTCACTTCCTCTAATTCAACCTTCCCAATTCCTAATCCATTAGAGTAATTAGTACTTAAANAATGCGGGTTCACTTCCTCTAATTCAATCTTCCCAATTCCTAATCCATTAGAATAATTAGTACTTAAAGCGTATAGCCCGAACGGGTAGTAAGACGCGGTGCTAAATATTATTATTATCACTTTTTCGGATTCGGTGGGAGGGGAGTGGGGGTGGGGGAAAGAAGAAACGTCGAGATTCATCAATATCTTGAGTTCAATTTTTTGACGAGCACAATACTTTCTCTACCTGTAAGATGGCGATAAAGTAAAAAGGAGCTTCAGTATATTTGGTCGGGGTTTTAACCTTGACCTCCCATTAAATGTAAAACGAGAAACAAGACCAAATGAATTAAATAGCCAAAGCTATTGTGCGTGCTTTTAGTGAGGATTCACTCCATCTAGATATCATATTCTGAAAATGGAAAAATGACACCTCGACACGGAAATCGAAACCGGGTCCTTTGGCTTAGTACGTCAATGCGCTAACCACTAAGCTATCTAAGAATCGTTTCGTATCCATGGTCATACTTCACTAATATTTTAAGGCAGTCTATGATGAGCATGCGGATATCATCAGCTACAAATATGTGATTTTATTAAGGTCACGAGCTATCAGATAACGCAGCCACCTTTGAATTGGTAGTTGGCTTATTGCAGCCATTTGTACAATTATTATAATTCTAAGGGATTGCATATTTAAAAATTAAATAGCCAAAGCTATTATGTATGCTTTTAGTGTCTAGGTGTCATTTTTCAATTTTCATAAAATAACTAAATAAGCTTAACATTTAGACCACGCGCCCACCGGCATGGGTTTGTCTGACACAAATATCGTTCACGTATAGTTGATGTATTTGTTTGAAAATAAAGAGGAGATAAACAAATTTCAGATTTTAGTAAAACATTATTTAGTAATAAGATAACACAAAAATCCTTACATTTTTATACTTAGTACAAGCTAAGGCGGGGATGTAGGGAACGCGAGCAAAGGCCAGTGTGTTTGCAATTTTTATAGCAATTTTTCTTTTTGTCAAAATAAATAAAATATTGCTTCAATACAAACATAGTTTAGTTTTTTTAACATGGTGAGGTCAACAGTTGTTGAATATCTGTTGTTATGATTATAGCAGCATTAAATGTCAATGTTCTTAAATTAAGGGAAAATGCTGTCACTAAATATAATAACACCCTCGACAGATATTAAAGAGATGTTGAGGTTTAAAAAAAAAACAGTTTAATGTTTGTTCTTTCATAAAATTTCCAGCCCAATTCATACGGGTCGCTTAAGCAAAATAAATAATTGATAAACCTCAGAGGAAATACTATGAGCAAATAAGATTATTTGAAATGTTATAAAATATTATTCTCGTAAGTTTGGAGAAATTTTCAACATATTTCTTTGCATTTTTTAATATCTCAGTCGAATCTTAATATGTTAATATTATAATCGGTCAAAATTAATTGTTGAGGTTTTTTTTTTCAATGTGTATGCTCCAAACATTACTGAACAATTAGATCGTTTAAACGGTCCCTATTGTTTTATTAAAAGTGAGACCTTATATAATAAAAAATAAAGACACCTAAGTAACTGGTGATTAACCATTTAGATTTTATATTCCCCTAAAAGCTTTAAAATGAAAATAATTAATATGCTCGTTAAATTAAAAGTTCTTCCTATTTTATATAAAAAATGACTTATAACAGTCGGTAGCTTGTCTACCTACTGAGCTAATGGTCCCGGGTTCGATTCCTGGTATGGCCGAAAATGTATCACTAACGAAAATATGTGTCAGCTGTTTTACATTGATAAATTAATGCCAGCTGCTGGATGTTGTGCCTGTCCTAGTCTTAAGATATATTATAAAGGCATATGAAGCTACAACAGGCATAGCCAACAGATATTGGAACAATATATGACTTGAATATAAAAATGGCTCAGGCTATGGGCTTGAAACAATAATGGATATGTAATATAATATATATATATATATATAAATCTATTACGTAACATTTTCACTTCTCTTTGGGTGGGACAACCTTTCGGGATAAATACCCTTTCTCCAACGGAGCCAGTCCCACTTTTCGCACTAATGTAATCTAGAGTCCTTTCACACCTATGACGTCCCAGCAACGAAGATAAACATTTACAACGAAGGTGTTTTAGTGGGGTTTTTCACAGGATCTTGATGCACATCCACGTTGTACGAATTTTAATTACTCTAGTTAGTGAGGGAGGAGAAGGTAGAATTTAGAATAAAGGAACCCTGGTTTTCGTAAGGGGAGTTAGAGAAACCATTTAGTAAGACAATTTTTGGTACACTAGATTAGGATTCGAGCACGAACTTAGCCATCATCTGCAAAACAAGCTATAAGAGCCTGACATTTTAGTCCACGTACTTACCAATTACCGAAATTGGTAATGTTTTTTAAGGTAATATAATTTGAACACATTGAAATACATTAATGAATTTGTACGATTTTATTAATTTTCCTACTTCAAGTCAATTCTTGGGTCATGTTAACCAATTATTTTATATCAATTGATGTACAGTACAATATAATTATAATACTTTTGTAGTATTGTCAAATTAATAAAAAAGCTCTCATTTAAAAAAAATATTTTTAATACCCATACTTCTAAACATACAATATTTTTCAAAAACATTTTAAGCGTTCTACCCACTAGAGTGTTGAAACGCATTGTATATGCTCAGTAATTTTTCATTATTCAGGAAGAAGTTTGTGATTTCAGAAAATGAATTCTGAAAATGTATGGAAAGTAGAATTAAAGAATTTTCAACGAGGTTCTACCCAACATTTTTCTTTATTAGACTAATGTTTATGATGATAAACATATATCTAGCCTTCCTAAACAAATACAGTATTTTTTTAAATGGGCTGCAATAGATCATTTTAAGATTATAGAGATTTACTTACTGGTTTTTTAAACTTCATAACTGCCAGCCTCATGATAAATAACACATTTATAGTCTATGTATTGTATGTACTTCAATTCAGTGGCACTATTTAAGTAGCTCTACTTTTCTTAAACCAAAATTGGGTGTAAAATATTACACTATATTTAAAATGTTTGAATACTGTTTCTTTGATACGAAACCGAAATGTTACATGGCCTCCAAAATTATTTTTCATGTTGGCATGTGTAGCACTAATTATATACAGTTAAATTACAGCTTCTAGAAATGTCTTCTAACATCAACATCTATTTATTATGTTCCCAATATGTTTATTATTTTCAACAGCATACATCTTTTTTAGCTATAAAAACACACATTCTTCAGCTATAAGAATATATATTCCCTTCTTTGACTACATAAAATACATTCACCTGTTGACACAGGGAAAACCAATGTTCTATTCATTTGAGACGAGACCCTTTTTTTTATGGCATGTTTGTTTGTCAGTTTTTATGATTGAAAACAAAGTTATTTTCCAAGTCTCTTAGTTCCTTCTCTTATTTGGCGAAATATGTTTTTTTTTCAAGAACCATTGGGTTTACTTCTCTAAATCATATTTTATTTTATTTCTTAAAAAAATAAAATCAGAGAAGCCATAAATACAAATTGTAATAGCTCAATTCTGTAGTGTGGGTTTAAATGGCTAAAATGAGAGGTTCACGTTTTTGTTTTTACCCACACTTACACCAGCACTTCTTTGGAAATAATTTGTGTATCTATGATGCAGATTTGTATAACACTTTTGTTTGAATGTTCTAAATAAGCCTGACATATTTCAATTAATTTTAAAAGAACACTTTTTAACTCGATTCCCCTATCCAGATGTAAATTTAAACATAAACCATGGTAAAAATGCAATCTGTGTTAATTAGTGATATGTTGTTGCTATGTTAAGAAATATATTTTTTATATAATTTAGACAACATTAATACATTTAAATCAAGATACATGTTCTTTTTAAATAATAAACATAGTAATGTACACATGTACAGGGTGTTCTAAACTTCAACTGCCGAACATCACTACCTTATTATAATATCTTATGATAAGAGTAACTGGCGGCCGGGGTTCTATCCTCGGTCCCGGCACAGATTTATCTGATTACCAAACCCTTCCTTCACCTCTGACAAGACATCATGGTTCGGATTCCACGTTAAACTGTAGGTCCTCCATTTCATCTCACAATCACCCTACCATTACACATTAACGTAAATGCGTAAAACCCGAACGGGTAGTAAGACGCGGTGCTATTAATAATAATAATAATAATAATAATAATAATATTAATAAGAGTAAGTGGTAGGACAAATACAGGTTGTAGAACGCTTATTTTTATTGAAAGCCCTTAAAATTTGGGCTGAATTAAAGAGAAATGGCGAGGAGACAAGTTTGTTGTTAAAAATAAAAATCAAAGAAAATTGCTACTGAGGGGTGTTTACACAGGCTTATTGTTATTTGAATCAGCTTTAAATGGCTCATTGTTATTCTCTATCTATCACTACGTCTGCGTGGTACTCTTCCGGTGGATTTACATTTGGTATTCTTGTAATCATTGATTTAATTTGGATTATTATTTTGTTGATAAATAAATTACCTTCTTTCGTCATTGGTTATTATTTTATATTTTCATCCCAAAATAAAAATAAAGTTTAAGAGATTTTCATATGTTATACCTCAAAATGAAAGCCTTTTGCAACCTACGTTTGTATGGATTATATTTGTTATCTTGAGCCATATAATACGGTAGTGAAGTTTAGTATTTGAGGCTATGAACAACTTGTAGGGATAAAATTATCTTAGTTAAGACCACGATTGTGTATGTTTGTGCTTAATACACTACACAACTAAGATGTATTGGTTGGATTCCCTGAGGGGTGGAAATACAATCTCCGTGTGATGCGGATATAAGCTGACTTGATGAGGCTCATCTAGTTAGTCTTGAGAACAATTTTTTTTCTTTCCCTGCGTCTTACTACTTTTCTGGTCTAGCTTAATATTCATATAATGAAGTGGCAATAAGAAAAAAAAAATACAGCAATGGTACCAGCATAGGTGTGAAAACAAATTGAGTAACGATTTAGGAAATACTACCCTCCATGCAACCGGCTTGTATTCGAGCTTTAACCTTCCCGTCACCTGCAAAACAGACTAGTCAATACTGATACCTTATTCAAGTATGCGATTACATGGATTATAATTTCCCAAGTGGGTTGGAAATAATATGAACCAGTTGGTTTTATACACCTTTGAACACGTGTAATCAACTTTTATTTTACTTCCATCGACAGAAGCCCTTAATATTGATTATTATATTTGCTAAACAATTGAATTAAAAATAATAAGTATTTAGAACTTCTTCTTATTGATAGACTAACTTAGAATTGTTTCAACAATTACTAATGAAATTTAATTTTCATATGAATGATTTATTTTTACTATTCTAAAATTATTAATTTTTCATTTTTTAATGTGTAGTCAAATATTTTATATAAAAAATTGAAGAGCTAAGAAGACAAAATAATAACTTACACTGTAGATTTAGAGGAATATAAATGAATGTATACATAAACATAGAGAGGCTATATGTATGTGTACCAAAATCTATCTTAAATATATATTACCACATAAAGTCTGTTTATATAACATAAAGAGAAAAATGAAGAAAGTTAGCCAAACTTATTTATTTATTTTAGATTAGGTTTTATAATTATGATACTTTTTGGTACCCACACATATACATGTGTATATATCTGCCCTTATTCTATAGTATTTGAGGGATATGATATTTTTAATAATCAACAAAAAATATGAAAAGATTAACAAATCCCATTTTCGTCCTATCGGAGTAATCAATATTGTTTGATTGGAGAAATGGTACTTTTTAATTTCCTTTAGTTAAAAGTAGGCAAATAAATAGTAAAACTCAATCCCACAAGCTATCTCATATTGTGTATTATATATTGGAATAACATTAAAAATTAAGATTTCCGTGCACAATTTTTGTGTAGTTTTCCTCAGAAAAACAAACACATAATTTGGTTAATACCAGTAATAACACACTTCATTTATGGATTTTAAAGACATGTTTGACAACCCAAAGATGAATTTTAATCGAAAAAATAAAAATACATTCTCATCTATCATGAAAAACGAGTCTCGGATATTTATTTTAAACTAAATGTCAAAATCAATTTTCAGGAAATATAAAATTTTGAATAACCTACAATTAAATGACTTTATTTTCATAAAAATCGAAAAAGGACATTATTTATCATTTAAAATAGTCTGCAAATTTCAATTTTAAACAAATTCATTAAAGATATTTTCAAAAATAGAAATTTTTTCAAATGTCAGTCATGATTGAAATACTATTAAATGATTTTTTAAGGAAAATGAATATATAAAATTATATATAATTTAAAAAGCTTAACAAGTACCCTTTTTGGAATAAATGGTCAATACAATTCTTAAAATATTCATTTATAAAAAAATCAGTGATCAAAAGAAATCTACACTTAAAAAAAAAAATCCCCTTAATATATATATATATATATATAGTTTTATTTGTCATGTCAAACACCCCGCAGATATCAATTTCAAACAAAATATTTAGAAATGAGTTGAATCAAATTATTATTGTTTTTAATCAAAACTTGTATACATCAACTAATAATTACTATGTCAATATATTTTATATTCTAGTTTTATTAGAATGACATCATTAATTCTTTTTAACAGATTTTATAATGATTAATACAGAACCCAAGACCCTTTAGGTCTCCATAATAATATCTTGGACAGACTTTATTGTGATGCTTTTTTTGTCTTTAATAGTTTAAAATAATAACATATCTCGTTGATCTACACTCGATCTTAAGGCCTTCTCGGGCATCTTGTAAGCCCAAAATGTTTTCCGTCTGTTATCCATATAATCTTAGACCCCTTTGTCTTTGTATAAGCAACGGTAATATAGATATCCTGAATTTGATTTTTAATAGTTTCAAAATATTAAATACGTTAAAATAATGTTAAATTGTGTACACAACTTTATTTTGTTTTATCTTTAGGTGAGCTTGTTTTATTTTAAAGATATTTTGTAATTTCAATCTTCTGCACTATCCCTATTCATAGCATCTTAAATACAATAGTAATTATTTATCTGTATTTATGTGTATTTTTCAATTAAATCCTGCTATAGGTCTTAGAATTATGGGTAAGCATTTTAATAAAGGATAGTGGAAATTCAACTAAAATTAGCATTTTATGCTTCTCACTACCGCCATGGGCCATACGCATTTAATTACACCGAGTATAAATGAGAAGGACATAGTGAACTTACGATAAAAAGTGAGGAAGAATATAAGAAAAAAACTTCAATACACCCAGATGGGAAACGAATCCTCATCTCCAACAAACCAGAATAGATTATCTCTATCTTTAATCGACGTGTAACTTCTATAAAAGAGGAGATTTAAAACTTATGATAAAATGAGAAAGGTTGATGTATATAAACTAGTTAGAAGTCAACTTGATAGAGAATTTAAAATTGCTCTGATAAGAGAAATAAGAGCCCCAATTCCGTCTGCTGTGATTCAGCTTGGCTACTATTGTTTCTTTTAAATCGCAGCTTCCTGTTGTATAAAATAATATCATCTTGACCAAATTATCAAAAATGGTATTGTGGTTCAAAATGCCATAAACATTACGTCCTTACTAAAACAAATAAAACCATAATTCAAATGTTCTATCTTAAATTAAAAGATAAATTTCATGTTAGCTCTTTTTATAGCCTATCTGAAGCTATATCTATGGGTTGAGAACCTTTGTAGGGTTTGTACTGTACAGTTTATTTTGTTTGCACGTAGGTGATAAATCATTCATACCACTAAATGAATTAGAAGAAAAGCCCATCCCAGTGGCACAGTGGCAGGAAGACCGACTTCCAAATGGAGGGACCAGCATTCGATCTCAGATGATGCCGAATAGAAGTTAGTAATTTTTTTTTTCGTAAGGGTTCGTCTAATTAGGCCTACCCAGATATCATAATTCTTGATACTATAATAAATATAAGTTTCTCCCATTTAGTTTAAGCTAGCTTTAAATTAATTTTCTAAATTATTTTTATGTTCAAATTGAAATAAAAAATAATAAAATTGTAGAGAAAATTAAAACAGTTTGCTTATATCGTTTGGAAATATAACGATATTTATATTTAAGTTTTTAGTTATAGTCTACAGATTTTTATATATAATATTTATTTAACTATAGTAGCCATTTTTCGCATTTTAAATGAATTCTTAGCTAAACCATTTGCTCACATAAACTTATTTTACTATTCTTAAAAAAATCACGACCATGATGTATACAAAAAATTTATAGGCCTATATAACATATATTATACAAAACCCCATTATATTATCGAACATTTTTTATCTAGAATTTTTAACTCTATTATAAGTTGGATTTCTTTTTGGTCAAAAAAAACACTACACATTTTAAGGGAAAAATATAGCTTGATTGACTTCAAATTTTATGAAACAAACTTCACTTTTGACAAGAAATTAAATTAAATTTTTGAGCCGACTGACCAAAATTCAAAATAAAATAAATCATATCTTTGAATTATATATATATATATATATATATATATATACACACACACACACACACACATACGTGCGTTTGGCCTCACTCGTATCCCAATCTGTGGAAAGATCGCCAGTTATCATATGTATTTGCACAGGGAAAGCCCAAATGTACTACAGTACATTATTTCCGTGGGGGATATATCCATGTCTAGATGGGGCGATACTGATAGTGAATATAATGGTGTGGGACTGGTGGAAACTCTTAAACCTAACTTAAGTCTAATTAATTAAATCCTTATGACTGTTGGGATAAAGCTTATTTAGGGAAAATTACCCATGGTACCAGCCGGGAATCGAGCATGGAACCCCTAGGTTTTTAGCCAGGTTCCTTGACCACTATACCGTGGGGCCTGTTTTCTTTGAAATCATTGGTCGTGCCTAAAAAGTCAAATAAACCCTTTTGGCATAAGATCACCCAAAGATTATGAGTCAGATAAAAAAACATTTTGGCTAAGAAATTGTTTATATCGACCCACATTTGCGTGGCAGGAGAGTGGGATATCATATAGGATAAACCACCTTCATTCCCTATAATCAAACGAAATTCTAACTCAGATCTCCTCGTCATCAGCAGGTCGGTCTAACACAAGGGTAACACCTTAGATCATTTTGACACCGAAGAGGGTTCTACGCTTATTCATAGTTAAAAATACTTCTCTGGTAGATCATAATAGTAAAATGCAGGCACGCTAAATCTTTATTTTGCTGAATTTCCCCTAAAATAGCAAATAAAATTTTTTACTTAACTTTTATTTTATGAAATGATATAAAAATAAAAGTTAAATAAGCCATAAAAATTCATTAAAACTGATATGCAATAAATTCTTCAGCAAAATTATTGGAAAAAAGCTTTAAGGAACCGGATTTGTTTATCTTTGTTTTGTTTTCTCCTTTAAGTTAAATGAAATGTGTATGTGTAATTTTGCCTTCGATTAATAAGAATAGAGAGTAGATATCAAATAATGAATATTTTGAATCCTAAGAAATTTACAACAACCAAAAATATCACCTTATCTAATAAAAGAGTATAGCTTGACTTAGAGATATGTTAAAAATAATATAAATGGCTCTCTTTATATAGGTCTATATAATACTAAACTTGCAATACACTAGTTTATACATTCGATATTTTTATTCTAGATGATATTTGTTAAAATAACACATTATTACATGTATGTTTACATATAGATTATTAAAGTTAAATATGATATGTATTTTATATACATATTGGTAAGTTATAAGAAAATTCATAGCACTACATTGTCAGCTTTGACTTGAGAACATAGGATTCATTTCAAATCTCAGTCTGGTTTACTGAGAAAACTACTCAAGATTGATATTCCCTAAGTTTTTTTCAATTCTTTTCTCCAGAAAAAATGATTGTTTATTTCTTTCAAACTAACCAACCATCCTCATATTTGGTCTTGAAACAAGTCTAAGTTATGGATAGCCTGAAGGGGAAGTAATTGTCACAGTAGGGTTGGTTGGCCTACTCTGAAGAACGATGACAAGTATGTTGAGAAGTATGCATCTGGATTTTAAAGAGAAAAGTTGGAAAAACATCTATGAACACTTCTAG
Source organism: Timema poppense (assembly GCA_902141375.1). NCBI lineage: Eukaryota > Metazoa > Arthropoda > Insecta > Phasmatodea > Timematidae > Timema > Timema poppense. The sequence continues at coordinate 22,219 of CABFOV010000253.1, forward strand.
TTGAAGCCAAGCACACTAATTGTATTATATATACAATTAAATCGGTCACTATGATCTGAGCTAGGTGAACTAGGGGTACTTTTACAAGCGTCAATTTTTTTCTATTTTCCCCATCTTCGCTCCACAATAATACGCATGCATTTAATCTCAACTATCATTTTTATGGATACCTTTTATAGTATGTAATTTTTAAGTTGATTATTCAAAAATAGATTAAAATCTGATTATATATAATATACATAGGATTAAAATTCGCATCACTAGTTCCAGTCATTAACCCATTTGGGTATGCGAATCCAAGACGTCCATCTTATCTACAGTAGCCCCATGGCTTCTTTGGTGCTGACTGACAGCTTTGAAACGATACCAGACCAAATTATGTATACCTACGCTGGACCAAATGATCTGTAAAAGCATGTGTTTAGCAGCTGTCACTTCTGACGGTCAAAATTTAGGTATATACCTAAATGTTGACTGTCAGAAGTCAGCTGTGAGCTGTCAGTCAGCACCAAAGAAGTCATGGGGCTACTGTAGTATAGTTATTAGCCGGTGATGGGTGATATCGTGGTAGAAATATCGGCCTACTGTATTGAGCATATTAAAAAAAAAATGGTTTCTCACTCTCCCTTAAATACAATAAGGATTAATTTATATTAAAGAAAACTACACCACAAGCAAAATATAACGACCGAGCAGCTATGGTAGTGCCAACATATGCGGATAAAAGGTGTCATGTAGTAAGCACGAGACCTCCATCCACTAATCTCAGGTGAATAAAACGGAGGTGCTATATCTTTATTCAAGCAGCTCCTCATTTGTCCTCACGAGGCTGAGTTGACCCCGTTCCAGACCCACCGCTTCAAAGAAAAATTCTGGAAGCGCCGAGGATCGACCCGGGATCTGTGGATCTGTAGCTGGGAACTCTGAACATTCCATCACAGACACTTGAATTATAATACTAGTCTAAATATGTAGATAACCCAAATGGTTTGTATGACTGACTGAGTGAGAGCACAACAAATTGAAGAGTACAGGGAAATTGGTGGAAAGTCACATTACATCCCCTATATACCCCAACAAATATATATATATATATTTTTTTTTAATATGAAATAGTGACCTGGCGGTCTAGGGGTAAGGTGTCAGACTTCTGTGCTGGCGGCCAAGGTTCAATCCTCGGTCCCGGCACAGATTTATCTGATTACCAAACCCTTCCTTCACCTCTGACAAGACATCCTGTGAATGTGAGGAATACCAGGCCTTCACCGTGGTTCGGATTCCACGTTAAACTGTAGGTCCTCTATTTCATCTCACAATCACCCTACCATTACACATTAGCGTAAGTGCGTATAACCCGAACTGGTAGTAAGACGCGGTGCTATTAATAATAATAATAATAATAATAATTATGAAATAGATGAATTTTAGCCATAATCCATTATAAGAGTTCTCATTTTTGTCTAACAGATGGTAGCACTACCTCAATTTAAGTTAAAATTTGACATTCCCCCTATTACCTCTACATCCTTCAATTGAAAAGCCAGTCAAGATGGAACCATATCCTCCTGTGTCAATAAAGTATACCCACCCTATAGCCAACATTAATTCACCTTTGTATTAAAATGTATGAATATTATATTTCTTAGCTTCTTATAAGTTTCACTTGTGTTTAGGGAGTCAAGATACTTTTTGGAGAGAGAGTCTGGGTTGTTTCGCTACGATTCGTTAAACTATCTACATGTTTCCGTTCTTCAGGTAGTACATTCTTGGTCAAAGGTGCGGGCGGGTGGGCGTGCGTGAGTGATCTTGACTCTGACTCAAGTGATCAAGGTTAAATCACAATCTAGGGTCACTAAAGCTGGGTGCATCGAACATTATGTGTTAACACATGATTAAACAACACGTGTTTGTGCTATAATGTGTATATCTCTCTTGATTGCATGTTTCCAAATATAACGGGCGCACACTTCATAACACATGATCGAACAAAACAATAAGACATGATAAAACACGTTTACACAAATAAGCCATCTTCCTCGCTTACATGTTCCATGAAACAAAGTGCATGGATCATTTTGCATTGCGCTTGCACCACCATCGTGTTTACTATTATTATTATTATTATTATTATTATTATTATTATTATTATTATTAGCACCGCGTCTTACTACCCGTTTGGGTTATACGCACTTACGCTAATGTGTAGTGGTAGGGTGATTGTGAGATGAAATTAAGGACCTACAGTTTAACGTGGAATCCGAACCGCGGTGGAGGCCTGGCATTCCTCACATTCACAAGATGTCTTGTCAGATGTGAAGGAAGGGTTTGGTAATCAGATAAATCTTTGCCGGGACCGATCGTGTTTACTAGTCTGTCGAGCTAGAGAGTGGAGTGGGTTGGTTTAAAATAAGGTTAGTTGGTTGTCGAAGTTAGTTATTTTTTTGTTTTGTATTGTAATAACAAACATGTCAGTGCAAAAATGGAAGGAAAATGATTTGGGCCTATCTACCGCCAAGTTACACCTAGACAAATTAAGTATTCATATAGGATAAGAACTGCATTGTACACTTGTAATAAGGACTATCATAGCAAAGTTTTCATGTGTCCTTTTTTATTTTAAACTTTTATCGCATTCCTCTTCATTACACAACAAAAAAGCTATTTACCTATCACTTTCCTCCATATTGACGAATACAAAAAATAAAGGAGAAGAAAGTATTTTATCGGGTATTGTTCTATGATGATCAATGATCAAAATACCTTCACATAAAGTAGTATTTCAAATTTTAATTTCTGTAATTTGGGCTTTTTATTTAATAGGATTTACGTTTAACACATGTGGTACCAATGGATTAATCCAACATCAAAGGTGTGATGAAGTTAGTTTATAATAAGTGCAAGCTCATTCATTATCTTAACAATAAAATAAGTAAACCACAGTGTTGAGAATAATGAGAAGTTCCCCTGGATAATATTTCATTCTTGACTTACTCGTCAGTGGTAACCAACTTCAATGATGGTATAAATTAGTCTTATACCACATTGCAGATAGTGTGTATTTGTATTTGAGTAAGATTTTAGTTCCAATTTCACCTCAAGGTATAGTTACCCATAATTTAATTTTTTTTTAAACTCTAAATTTTAGAACTACACATACTATTTTAAATAATTTTCATTATTTGTTTGTTGATTTTTAAATTAATTTTGTGATCATGGAGACAGTTTAATTTTGTGTATAGGGGCCTACGTGTTTCGTTAAGAGCTAGAGTTCAAAGAAATTACTTCCAAAAAACATCAACACCAATTTAAACCCAAGAGAAAGGAAAA
>CABFOV010000253.1:42470-105152 GCA_902141375.1 Timema poppense
GGGGGGGGGGGGGGGGGGGGGGATGATAAAGTGTTGTATAAATACTGCACCTATTGTACAAGAAAGGGAGCCTGGACCCAGTTTCTTGTGTCAGCATCATGCACGCTAGAGCAAATCCGACTCTGGCAATATGGTATGGTCTTGTTTAGATAGCTTGTACATTATGGAGTACTCCTAATTGTAATGAATCAAGTCAAGTAGGAGTTAATTGCAATAGCAAATAATTAAAGTAACATTGAAGAGACAAGAGACAATGCTACTTCCCCTTCCTACTATTGGTCATTTCCTTTTGTGCCACGTCTTACTGCCCGTCCAGGATATCTGTATTTAATTACCTTGACTATGGTAGGGATTAGTGTATGTATATATAAAATAAACAATTAACAAAAACGAGTTTTAGTACACCTGGATTCAATCCCTGACTGCTCTATCACTAGCATACAAACAAAACTAATTTATCAAGGCATTTAGAAGTGTACCTACTCATTTGGGTAGTGTAAAATTTAATTCCTTAGTTGCTTTCGGTGTCTGGGAATCATTTATAATATCCCTAAGCCTGATTCACAACGTCTATCAGCCTAAAGATGAGATCAAAGGTTGAAAAAATTAATGTTCACATTTTACTTGTGTTGGTTTTTAAGAGAAAAATATTGTATCCCGTTGAACAAGGATTTTTTTCCTAAGCCTAATAGTCAGGTGGTGGATAGCTACAAATCTCTAGGCTATTATGTATTAGTACGATTATTAATCTCATCCGAATGACGTCGATAAGTGAAAATGATGAATTAGAAACAGATGTTAAGTCATTTGATCATCAAAATGTTATGCCAATATTTTAACAAGTGTATATAAGCTATAAATACATATTAACTGATTTCAAATCATTACAGTTCACGAGTCAAAAAGGGTCAAACTTGCTATTTTATGCTTTTTCCGTTACATTGTTAAGATAAATAAGTTAGTGTATGGGGCTGAAATTTAGAATAATCAGGCATGTATATGAGGTGTACACAATGAATTATTAATAATGTGTTAAAGACAAATATTTTTAATGTATAAGTTGTTTTGTCGGCACAGATGTATCTGATTACCAAACCCTTCCTTCACCTCTGACAAGACCCCTAGACCACCAGGTCACCGACAGTCAGATCAAAGTTAAACACTCCAGTGCAAAAATTGCATAGGGACCAGTTGAAAATAGGACATGAACATTTTGGGTAAATTAAGGGAAGAGAAACGGCCTTCCCTTCTGAAGGTATTTTGAAAATGTGTAAAAATAAGGGTGACCTGGTGGTCTAGGGGTAAGGTGTCAGACTTCTATGCTGGCGGCCGGGGTTCAATCCTCGGTCCTGGCATAGATTTATCTGATTACCAAACCCTTCCTTCACCTCTGACAAGACATCATGTGAATGTGGGGAATGCCAGGCCTCCACCGTGGTTCGGATTCCACGTTAAACTGTAGGTCCTCCATTTCATCTCACAATCACCCTACCATTACACATTAGCGTAAGTGCGTATAACCCGAACGGGTAGTAAGACGCGGTGCTAATAATAATAATAATNATCTCACAATCACCCTACCATTACACATTAGCGTAAGTGAGTATAACCCGAACGGGTAGTAAGACGTGGTGCTAATAATAATAATAAAAAAATAAGCTCAAGCACAGCAGGGCCGTGTTGTCTATTAAACTCCATTAGCCCCCCCTCTTAATTCCCTATGTTACAATCACTACCAAAATATTATAGCTTCACAAAGTCTTTCTCATTCTCAGAGATGCTTTCTTGTCGAATGGCCTTAAATATGTTATATCGACCAAACATGTAATACCTGGTACCACTCGCACGAGGGAAGTTTGAAGCTTTCAATCGATATAAAATGAATTGATTTTAAATACAATGGTATATATTTAGTATACAGGGTGCCCATACGTTTTTGATATCATTGTAATTATTCATAAAATCATTATTTTAGGAGAAATGTTAAATCTGTTTTAGAAAACTAACTAAAGTGTACACGTTTCGGTGGCCGCATGGTTTAACGCACTACTCTCTCAGTAGACAAGACTGCCGATGACAGGAGGATCAATGTTCAAATCTTGTTCGGGTGTACAGAAGTTTTTTTTCCAAAATGGTTTTCCACTCTTCCTCCACACAAATCCGGGTAAACATCTTCTAAATATAACTTCCATAATCCCTAAAACAATTAGCGTAATCAGTTAATAAGCGTACCACCTCTAAGGGTAGTAAACTGGTGCTAAAAAACAACAACTGAAGTTAACTGAAGTATTGACTGATCCGTGGTAGTATACTTATTACAAATACGTCTTGACTTTAGTCACTAATTAACTAACACAATTCTAAGATTGCTCTTAAATTAAACTAATTTTTTGAGGACTAGCATTGAAATGCCCGGTGTTGACTAGGATAGACTTCTATGCTGGCGGCCGAGGTTCAATCCTCGGTCGCGGCAAAGATTTATCTGATTACCAAACCCTTCCTTCACCTCTGACAAGACATCTTGTGAATGTGAGGATAGCCAGGCCTCCGCCGTGGTTTGGATTCCACGTTAAACTGTAGGTCCTTCATTTCATCTCACAATCACCCTACCATTACATCTTAGCGTAAGTGCGTATAAACCGAACGGGTAGTAAGACGCGGTGCTAATAATAATAATTCAGGGTAAAAAGAATAAAAAGGCTAAAAAATGTGTAAAAAGTGCAAAAAAGGTAAAGTAACTAAAGAAAAAAAAGTTTTATGTGGTAAAATGGTGGATAAGGATCAAAAGAGTAAAAAAGGGCAATAAGGAATAAAAAGGGAAAAAGTATTTTAATGGTAAAAAGGCAACAAATTAAACCTAATCTTTTTTTTAGCATTACCATATGTCATTTACCTTATTTAAACCTTTTACTCCGTTTACCCAATACTTTTACGCTTTTTATTCCATTTAATCTATTTACCCCATTTACACTTTAAACATCATTTACCGTTTTATCCGATACTCTTATTTTTTTTATCCAATTTACACTTTTTTTTAGCCCGTTTATCCTTTTAAGCTCATCCAACACTTTTACCTCTTTTACATTTTAACCTTTTTTATCCATTATGTAGATCTAACTTTTTACCCATTTTTCCTGTTCAACCTTATTTTTTTGGCTTTTTGGCACTTTTAGCCTTTTTCTCTTTGCACCTTCTCATTTTCATACGCTTTTTATTTTATTAGATTTACTTTTTGGTCTTTTTCAATATTCTCGCTCTTTTTGTCCTTTATGCCCTATGTGATATTTTATCTTTTCACCCTTTTTAACCGCTTTGGTCATTTTTCTCCTCTGGCCTTTTTGATTTTATCTAACTCTTTGCCATTTAGTTCCCATTTAATCCTTTTAATAAATTTCATTGCTTTTACAATCAATTTTAACGTTTGTGCTTTCTCCCTTTATACTATTTTTTCCAAATGTTTTTATAATATTTACATTTTACCCTTCATACTCTTTTTGAACTTTGTACATTCTTTTACATTAAGTACCTGGCTTATAATGAAATACATATTTAAGGGTAAAAATATTTAAAATATTTAAAAAGTAGGACAAAAATGGTGATAATAGAAAAAGGATGAAAAGCAAAATTATCAAATTATTATTATAAAAGGGGTAAAAAGGTTAAGTAAAAAGGTTTAAATATGTAAATATGATTAAAACTATTAAAATGTTAAAAAGGTCAAAGTAGATTTTAAGAGAAAATGGGTCAAAAAAGGGCACGTATGCCAAAAAAAAGGCAAAAGGCAAAAAGTTCGAACATGCATTAGAGGGCAAAACACGTAGAAGGGAGAAACAGGAGATTCATGGGTTGAAGGGTGTAAATGTAAACAAAATAAGCTTAAGATTATTATAAAGTCTAAAATGGATTAAAGGGATAAAAGGGGTAAATAGTGTATAAAGAGCAAAAATGTGCAAAAACAGCACGAAGGTTAGAAAAAGTGCCAAACGTGATAAAGGGTAAAGAAAGGGTAAAATGGATGAAAAAGCTTAAAAGGTTCAGAGAGTTATAAAGATACAAGGGTTAAAAAAAAGGATTATAAATAGACTAAATCAAATATAAATCTCATAATTCTGGCTTCTAGGTGCACATGATCTTGCAAAGGCAACCCGCATTGCACAATTGTATGAAATGTAGTACTAAAACTATCTCGTGACGTATAAATCTATTCTTTTTTTGTTTTTATTTCTTTAAAATAATCAAACCAAACTTTTAAAATTACGGCTTGGAGATGCAAATATTTGTGTATGGGGGATAATAATTGTCAAAATTCAACATCTGCATTGGGTAGATATTGCACAACGTTTATGACAGACCGCCAAACAAACTCTTCGTTTTATTAATATAGATTATAATGGTGATGAATAATTTATGGACATTCTATTTAACACTAGATCACATTAACATAAGGTTTCTTTTAGATGACGCCTTTACTGAAAAATTGGATTGATTTGTCAATTGCGTTTGATCTCTTTCTTTGTCATTATAAAATCCATGCCCAAAACTGATAAAATCATTTGAGATATTTAGAAAGAACTAATAATTTTTAAGATAAATGAAACAAATAATTAAACATAATTTCTTCAACTTTGGGGTCCTGAATTCCTTCTTTAATGGTTGCCTCAAGGTTGATTTTTCCCAGATAGATAGTCTCACATTTTCTTTAGAGTAATTATAGCGCTTTTAGTAAAATTCATTATCCTTATACTGTTGCCTTAAATTATGTATATTTTTTCATTGACAGTTTGTACTGATAAACAATTAAGTCTTCATGATCAAGATCATTGATTGGATGGAAATTTTTGCTTTCTTAGCACTGAGTCTTACTTCTCGTTCGGGTTATACTTCTGGTTGTATTGAGCAAAGGCGTTGTGTCTCAAACTCCCAAGCTTCCAAGATAACTTAATAAAAACCTCGCAATTTTAATTTAATCCCAGCGTCTTACTATCCATTTAGGCTGTACGCTAATGTACAAATTACACTAATGTGCTAGGTATGAGTAAGGTTGAATTTAGCGGAAGTGTGCCCACAGTTTCGCGAAGAGAGAGAGAGTGTGTGGAAAATTGTTTTGGGAAAACCACCCTCAGTACACCCGACTGGGATCGAACCCCAATCTCCCCATCTTCCGCAGTTTACTCTATAGCGAGAGTAACGCCTTAGACCATGTGGCCAGCAAAGTGGGTTCCTAAACTACTTATGCAAAATTTCACACCTTTAGATTTCTCTCTTTCGGAGCTACCCACAGTGGTGGTCATGTAGTCTAAGGCGTAAAGTGTTGAATGATCTTCCTTTTAATGGTACAATTCATCTATTTGTCTTAATACATAATCACATACACAATTTAAACAAGATTTGACAACTACCCATGAGACGCCACTGTTACTGAGACAAACTTCCTTTCTACGTCAGTGTTCAATAGAGTCTATGAAAATGTAAATTATCTTTCCTGCGTTGATTGTGCAGGTGTCAGTGTGATGAGTTGTATAGACCAAACTCAGTTTGTAGCCACACAGGTGGCGTATTTATTTATACAATTCTTGTTCTTCACGTCCTACTAACCGTTCGGGTAACCAGTATATTTACATTCTCTTATAGGTTTGGAACGGATAAGGTATATTTTAGAGGGAATTTATCCGAATTTTCGTAGAATAGTAAACCCTTTTGAGGCAAAAATATTTAATATATACAACTGAGTATTGAACCAATATCTCACCACTATCATAAGTCTAGTACATTGTAAGAGTGATGTTCTAGTGTGATGTAGTCAAATTGCCAGCCCGTGGGCCAAATAAGACCCACGCTCACTGAAAATGTGGCCCTCATAGTATCCTGAAGGAAATTTAGATAAAAACTCTTAGTGGCGGATGTGAAATAGCTATTAATTTAAACATAAATCTTGTTGTTGTTGCGTTTCGTAATACATTTGTATAAAAGCGATATGTACATTATAAATATATATTCACAAAAATACGTGGTTTTGTGAACGTCCTCATGTGTGTATATTTATTAATATATTTTTGGGAGATTAATTATCTTTATTTAGGTGGTAAAATTTTAATGATTCTACAAACTAAAAATACAGTTAATATAAAGGTATTGAAAATAATTGTGTTGTTTCTAGGCCTGTATTAAGTTAATAAGATTACTAAATATATCTTAGGTCCGTGGTGCTAGTTGATAAACAGAGTGCACCCTCGGGATGAAAAACCTTGGACCACCCTGCCTTACTTAGACCAATAAGCCATCAAATCGGGTCCTTTTAACATGCTTAAGTATTTGTTGAAAGTCACAAAAAATAGGCAAATTCGCCTAAGAAACCTTTTGTAAATAAAATCAATTATTCTTGAAATACATTAAAAATACTATACTTTATTTTAGTCCTGATGAATATGTCGTAAATAAATGCGGCTTATAATCAGTTCTGCCATATATCTAAGGGAGAAAAGAAGATGCCTTATTTAAATTGGTACACAAATATTATGATTTATTAGGAATAATATATTAAAAGAGTATATTAGTTAAATGACTGTAGCAAGCGTATGCATATCACTTAAGGCAAACATTCACATACCATTGGGCCTACTTAAAAAATATGGTACATGCCCAAGGGTAAGATTTTATTTGAAATCAGTTTTAAGAATTTCTGCTTGTCCCGAAAAACTTTAAAACTGTATTCAGACTTGTGTATAGGAAACAGCTCTTTTGATCTCCAGAAATATTAAAATAAAAGTTTCAAAACCTTATACTAGTTTTGGGCCAGTTAATATATATATCGACAAAGAATAGCTGATTATGGCTCTATAGATATGTATCTTCTACAATATTAGAGCGAGTAAGTAATTTGTGCATTTTTATTCATTTAGAATATTAAAAATGTTTTCATATTTTTGGACTTGTTAAAGTAAAACTATTATTACAGCATATATACACACACGCATACATACATACATACATACATACATACATACGTACGTACATACGCACATACATACATACGTACGTACATACATACATACATGCATACATACATACATACATACATACATACATACATACATACATACATACATACATACATAATATACATATATACATATATACATACATATATACATATATACATACATATATACATACATATATACATATATACATACATACTTACATACATAAATATATACATACATATATACATATATATTTATATATATACATATATACATATATAATCACACCGTTCCCCTACAGGGTATTCAAGTAACTATGCATACAGCCCAAAAAACAACTCCGTACGAAATCCATCCTCACTTTCTCTCTCTCCAAACTTCCCTATCCTTGCATACTCGCTTCGCCTCAACAACATCTATACACAGAGTCATGCATGATCCTTTATTACTAAAACTCTTATTTTTTCTCTTCTTTACACATTTGTCTACAACAGTTAGACAATTTTTACATGGCCTACCCCTTACTTTTAATATATACATTCTATCTTCATATATTTGCTTCATTACTTGAGCCACACTCATACTCTCAATATGACAAAAACCATCGAAAGACTTCTTTTTACATTTGCTTATTGTATTTCCCTTAAAATCACACTCCTTCAGCACCCTTTCACTACTGACCCTATTCATACGAGTTTATCCATATACATTTATTTGATACCTCATTACAACCGCATTCACCTTGTTCTTGTGTTTCTCCTGGCAAACCCATGCTTCATATCCATAAAACATCAACAATATTTTATAAACTGCCAATTCGATATGACTTAATTCTTTGAAATAGTCCACACACATCCAAATAAACTCCCGTCTGTCAATTTCACCATATATCTTGACATCTCTACCGAAAGTTCAACCCAGATACACAAAATAATTTACTTGTTCTAAAATTTTCCATTTATACTAAGCTGATAATAATTTCCTGAATCATCTTTATAAAACACTATCACCTTAGTTTTGGAGACATTTATACTAAGATCTCTTCCATCTGTCACTACATTCAAACGATTTAATACATTTTGCAAGTCACTTTCTTACTCAGCCTTTGATAGGGCATCATCTGCATATATCAGCACACATACACAGTGTCAATTTGTACAACAAACGCGTCCTCACAATATCCCTCATACACTAATCCATGAATATATTAAACAACCATGAAGACATAGCACAACCTTGTCTAACAGCCTGGCTAATGTCGAATCATTCACTTATAGCTACAGCCACCTTAACACATGATTTACTGCCATCATATACCACCATAATTGCATTTAATAACCATGTATCTACACCATAATCTTTCAGAATATTTCATAACATACTCTTATTCACCCTTTCATACGCTTTCTTCAGTCAACGAATGCACAATACACTTTATTCTTTACTGCCATCTATTTCTCAATTACTTGTTTCAATTCAAATATCTGGTTCATGAAACCACCTTCCCCACCCCAAGTTTTGTCCACAGTTTTTTTCCCGCACCTCTCAGTTAAGTTTCTCTTAAAAACTTTGCCTGGAATACTCAACAATCTAATTGCCCTATAATTCTTACACTCACACTTAATAACTTTGCCTTTGCACAAAGGAACGATTCTTCCATGATTAAGAACATTCGAAATCCCAGCACACACAATGAACTACCCACACAATCTGGCAAGTAATACTACTCCCCCACATTTAAGCATTTCACTTGTGATTCCATCTACGCCCGCAGCTTTGCCATAATTTAACACTTCATAGCTTTTAATACCTCAGCTTCGTTATTTATTTCACTTATTATAAAATTTTCCATATTTTCTGCTACTTTCTTTATGTTATCATCACACAATATCTCAAAATACTCCCTTCATCACTCTGTTATACTGTTTTCGTACCATATTAGCTCACCACCTTCATTCTGAATGCCATAGGTCTTTCCTTACACTCCTTGTTTCCCTCTCTTTACCCACTTCCAGAAAAGAACATAATCATATTTTCAGCAATTTGGTCAAGAGATTTAGAGATTTTTTTTTTATTAATGATATAAATTTATTTTAAATCTTCATTAATGCAAATTTAATTAAAATTTAAAATTTCCTTTTACAATGATGTTCTATAAATATCAAATTAAATTATTATGGTCAATGCTTATTAATAACATCCCATTCTATAGTTTTATGATTTATCTTGGTTTAATTGAAGTCTTATCAGACCATAATTTTAGAGAAAAAGGAAATTTTTCTGACACAGGGTGGCTTAAGAAATGTTGGGTTATGAACGTTTAGGATAGCATTATGTTAACTAGTGGTACAGATTTTTGGTCTAGTAACATTTAATGTTCAAATGTGTTATGATAAATGAGAAAGATAAATGATCCGATGCTTGATAATCCCTCAACATTTTATTTTACATTTATTCATCTATATCAATGGGTTCGTGGTAAAAAGCGTCAAACTCGTCTGGTATGATATTCCAGTATTTCAGTTTTGGTGATATCGGGGTTAGATTCCAGCTTTGTGTGTGATGAGAGTGGCTTTTACTAAAATTGTTTCCATTTTTACTCCACGTAAATGCAGGTACGGTTCTAATAAATCCTACCTTTCATATCCCCACCCAATTAGTGTAAATCAACAGTCCGTACGGGTGACGAAATGTTGTAGATAAAAACCAACTATATTAAATTCTGTATCACAAAGAATCTAGAATCATAATAATGTAATAGTTATCTATTTTTAACTCTTCTGGAAACTTACTTTGAGAACTGAATAAACTGAATATGGTTTCTAGTTTATCTGTTAGCCACAAGGTAACAGAATCGAAACCAAACCTTTTAACTAATGTTTAATGAATGGCTAGCGAAAACTTGTTACTATTTAGAAGTCTGTGTTTAATTCTAGATCATGACAAGGATTTAAATTACGATGAAAACTTTTTATATGGTGAACATTGATAAACATTTTACTATATATTTATTGTTTTTTAATATTTCTTTTAAAAGGGACAGCTCTAGATCACATGACTTGACGTATGACTACTTGACTGTAGATCTAATAATACTTTTAGCTGGCTGATAAATCGTTTACTATGAACTTTGGACGGTGAAGTCTTCATGTGGAAATTATGTTTGGCAATGTTGCAATGAATTCTCTTAGCCAAGTGGCGAGAGAGGTCAACTACATGTCTATGTTAGAAACGAGTCTGGTTCCAGATATATTTTCAATTTGGCTAGAGATCTTGGAGCAAATATAGTGTTCTAAGAGACATATACTTTAAATAAGTGAAGGAAATAGTATTAGGAGACAGAATTCTTAACGTAATACACCAGTATCCGCAGAAAAAGGAGGGGAAGGTAAATAACAACCCCTAGTTGGTCCCGGCACAGATTTATCTGATTACCAAACCCTTCCTTCACCTCTGACAAGACATCTTGTGAATGTGGGGAATGCCAGGCCTCCACCGTGGTTCGGATTCCACGTTAAACTGTAGGTCCTTCATTTCATCTCACAATCACCCTACCATTACACATTAGCGTAAGTGCGTATAACCCGAACGGGTAGTAAGACGCAGTGCTAATAATAATAATAATAATAATAATAATAATAATAATAAACAACCCCTAGTCCTCCTGAGCTATTGTCAATCTCCCTGACACTTAGTTAAATTTACAGTGGTCACGAACTTGAAAATTGTTATTTGCTTAATTTATTTAACAGAAGTTTTTAACATTATAATAGTAAATTAAAATAATACCTGTACCATAATTAAAATAGTTAAATAGCTGCGATGTATTTTTTATTCATTAGAACTTATTCAAATGAATGCTCAATGAGATAAGTTTAGTTAAAGCTCATGGTCAGATGATATTTAATGTTCTTGGGGAATTTTGAAGTACACCTTATAAACATATGCATACTATTGTACCATGATTTAAATAATAATTTCAATTTGAACTTTATGCTCTAGCTAGAGCATGGATACTCACCAATTTGTTATCATGACCTACGGTCTCTCGTCTTGCACGAAACCATCTAAATTAAATAGGTTTATTTTATGTCCGAAATAATGTAGCCACACGTTCTACTCTGATCATGTGAATAATTAACGATTGATTATTTAGTATAAAGAGCAATATTTAGGTTCATGATCATAATGCAATTTACTTCCTCTGAATATTTTTTTTTGTTAACACTCAAGGTATGTCATGAACGTCTACGACTATTAAACAAGAAAGTTAAGTAACATACTAAGTTAATCTTATTGTAATCAACAATCTATTTTTTAAGTGATTAGTTTTTGAGCACGAATGCAAGTTTTATCAAGAATATTACCGATGGCTTGAAGGACACTTTGATAATGAGGTCACAGAGTATTCGTAGGTGACCTGGCGGTCTAGGGGTAAGGTGTCAGACTTCTGTGCTTGCGGCCGGGGTTCAATCCTCGGTCCCGGCATAGATTTATCTGATTACCAAACCCTTCCTTCACCTCTGACAAGACATCTTGTGAATGTGGGGAATGCCAGGCCTCCACCGTGGTTCGGATTCCACGTTAAACTGTAGGTCCTCCATTTCATCTCACAATCACCCTACCATTACACATTAGCGTAAGTGCGTATAACCCAAATGGGTAGTAAGACGCGGTGCTAATAATAATAATAACACAGAGTATTCATTTCAAGTTCCTGCAAAATACTTATTATTAACTTGGTATTATACATTCTAAACACACTTTATTGCAATTGTAAATATTCGCGCGGTAGACCACATAGGAAATATGACTCACTTGTACTCTACCTGATTTAGTTCTAACTTAAAATTAAAATTTGACTTTAACATATTCAGAACAGTCTCTCTGCCAAGTGGTGATTACCCACGGCTGTGGGCACGTGGAATAAACGCCACGTCAATATATTATGCGTTTAATGTGACGCGAAAGTCCAAGTTCAAATTCTTGCCAGGTGTAGGGTCTACTTAAGAGTATTTTTTTTTATCACTATGTCTTATTACCTGTTAAGGTTATACGTATGTATGTTAATTACTGTAATGGGGTAGGAATGAGGCAAAGCATTTTAGAGTTAATATACCCACATTTGCGTGAAAAGAATTTGGGAAACCATTTAGGAAAAATCATCCCTAGTAGAGCCAACTAGGTTTCAAACCCTGATATCCCCGTCATAAACAGGCCAGTCAAACGTGAGTGTGACGCCTTATACCACTCTACCACTGAACCGGGTAGTGAAAATGTATTTCCCCAAATGGTTTTACACTCTACTTCCACGTAAATGCTAATACATTTCCTCAAAGTTCTTCATTTATGATCTCTAACCCATTAGCGTAATTAAAATGCTTATAGGCCATGTGAGTAGTGAGAATCATTGGGGGAGGGGAGGAGGGTGGTGATGGTGGTATGGAGTGGTTTGTCAAAAACTGAATAACAATGCCTCGAATCTATCTACTAAGGCCTAGTCCATTTTTTTTTATAATTCGAATAAAATATTTTTATCTATATTGTTTTTAAAGTTGTAGTTCTAAAAAATCTACTTAAAATATTAACACCAGAAATGTATTGGCTTAGGAGGATATTGGGTTATAAGTGTGAAATTTTTGTTGACATTCTATTACGTCACAATATATATTTAGAAACTATTTCAAATTTGGGTGTCGCTATAAAAGCTTTGGATAATACTATCATGGTAATTATTTTCTCTCCTTCATATCTAAAATAAGTTTTTTCTTCTACATATTTGTTGTACTACAAATTTACACAGATTTGTACCCTAAATACACTACTTGTTTGATACACTACTTGTTGACTTACTTGATATTTCATCCTTAGCAATATTTTAACAATTTTATGTACATTTATTTATTCTTTCACTCTCAACATAGGCCTAAATAATGTCTCTAGAGAAAGTAAAAATAAGATAATAACAGAAAAACTTATCAGGAAAATATGTATATCTTTTATCACAGCGCTAGATCCAGTATTTAAAATGTATACCATAGTGGTGATTATCTTATACTTAGGTAGTGGTTCTATGTTAGAATTTGGGTAAGTAGGCCTACCAATAATATTTTCCCGATTAATTCAAATTTTGGTGGGCACAATGCATCCATCCTATTCCTAGTCAATTGTCAACATCCAAACCTTACCGATTGTCAAAATTAATAATAGCTTATGTATCTACATTCCCTAGTGTATTTACGTAGGCTTTATAGGCCTACATAACAATATATAAATTACAAGTAGTATATAAGTAAGGAACGTACTGTAGTGAGTTCCCCTTTACCCCTTGGAGCTAGCAGTTGATTTTGAGACGTACTCATGAATATTTCATAATGCCTTTCTTGTTTGGTTTACTGAAGAATAGAACTTCGCGTAGCCCTTTCTTTACTAGACGGCCTTCAGCATGACAGATAGACAGGCAGGCAGATAGACAGACGGACACCTACACCACAAGCAAGAGATTAAAAAAAATACACACCATTAAAAAAAAAGGAAAAAAAGAAACCTTCGGTGGCTTATGTAGGCCAAACAAGAGAAAACTTTTTTTCCTCATAAAATGAGTTAAAAAAACTTTTTTTGTAAAACTGATGTTAGTCGTTAATGAAATAACTGCCTTTTTTTCTAAAAAGTTTAACGATAATTGATAACATGCTGTATACATAATACAGGCCTATTCTTTTTTTTCTTTATTTACTATTTATGTGAAGGCGAAGGGCTTAGGATTAAAATTAGTTTATCCCAGTTAGCGATAAAATTTATATTAGAGAGAGGAAAATACGTAGATTATTATTTTGGCATTGATAACATTTTAAACGTTACTAATTCCATCACCATTCCTTATAGTCGATATGCAGAGTCGTGATGACAGTTTTGTATCAAAAGTTCCAGAGAAAATGTGAATTTAGAACAAAATTGTTCAAAACCCCTGATATATTATAGAGACGCGGTAGCCCAGGGGTGGGAAACCTTTTGATATTTTTTCTTTATAAGGCCACACACTTATTGTAGTACAGTACATTTTGCCAACATTATAAATACGTATCTTACCTAAATATAAGTTAATGTATTGTTAGTAACCATAACGGTAAAAACAAACGGCTTTTTAGTATACTATTTTTCCTTTTTATTCAATGAGGATAAATTTAATTTTATATTTAATTATTATAGTCTATATTCATAGAGGAACACTTATTTAATAAGCCTATATAAATTATAAAATATTTGACATGAATAGGTTTTTCGCCTTTTCTCGCGTTTATTCTCCATAATTATTGGTTTATTTTAAAATACAATTGTAAAATATATATAAAAATCGATTAAGGGTTATAAAATATAATATAAAAACACTCAATAATATAGTTAAACAAACTAATAATCTCAACGGTTAATAAAACATTTCATTAATTATACTGTAGGAATACAATTTGAGTTTGAAAATGAATTATAAACGATGAAGTTACATCAATGACAGAATATACGAAAAGGCCGCACCGGACCCCTCAAAAATCAAATGTGGCCTAAAGGCCGCGGGTTCCCTTTCCCTGAGCAAGTCAATTTATCTTTCACCTCCGTGTATTAGTGGTTAGAGCTGTTGACCACAATTATTCTTCAACCCACACATTCAGTCACGTGGTTTAAAGTGTCAGGTGTTCAGTTACCTTATTTATTTTTTTAGCACCTTGTCTTACTACCCGTTCGGGTCATACGCTTTATGTACTAATTACTCTAATGGATTAGGAATTGGGAAGGTTGAATTAGAGGAAGTGAAACTGCATTTGCGTGGAGGGAGAGTGGAAAAACATTTAGGAAAAACCACCCTCAGTTCACCCGACCGAGATTCGAACTTCGATCTCCCCGTCCTCAGTAGTAGAGCTCAACACAGTTACCTTATTACTGGTAAGGGTAGGTTTGAAGTTTGAATCTAGGATGATAGAAACTGACCTATCACTGTTGTTTATACACTCTCTCCAAGGTGAAATTCTTGTCAACTAACATCCTAAATGCCTATCATATAGATAAAATCTTTAAATAAATCATATTTAAAAATATACAAATACAAATATTTTAGGGAAACCAAATTTAGAATGATGCTGGCCGAGATAGTAACTATTTCTATATAGGCTTACCACATTTCCTATTTATTAAAGATATAGATGTTAGAGTTAATTACTGGTTTTGTATGTGTTAGTTTGTTAATTGTAAGGAGTCTACCATACATATTAGAACAGACAAACCCCTTATTACAATTAGTTTTGATAAATGTTAGAATATTAAAGCACAATGTAAAATAGTTTTTTTTTGGTATGAAGACCTACTCCAATAACTCACATTGATATGGCACCCCATGTGCAGCTGGCCTGCCAAATCATGAAGGAAAACCCGAGATTTCTTGTAAATATTAAATTAAATTTAAAAACAAAATTTTGATTTAAATTTTAACTATGATAATAATTATATACTAATACATTATTATTATTAGTAGTATTATTAGCACCGCGTCTTACTACCCGTTCGGGTTTTACGCACTTAAGCTAATGTGTAATGGTAGGGTGATTGTGAGATGAAATGGAGGACCTACAGTTTAACGTGGAAATCCGAACCACGGTGGAGGCCTGGCACTCCCCACATTCACAAGCTTTCTTGTCAGAGGTGAAGGAAGGGTTTGATAATCAGATAAATCTGTGCCGGGATTGAGTATTGAACCCCGGACCCCGATCACAGAAGTCTGACACCTTACCCCTAGACCACCAGGTCACCAATATACTACTACAAACATTTGTATGCTCAAGATAAATTAATTATAAATCTCTTTTTATAATATGAGATCGTAATATATTCTTGTCAGACCCAAACTCTACTTATTTAATCAGTCTTAAATGACCAATGACGTCTTTAATAGACATATTATTATTATTATTATTATCATTATTATTTAGCACCGTGACTTACTACCCGTTTGGGTTATACACTTTTAATAGAAATATGTTGACCTGAAGATGTGCAACCGCAACTAAAATTACAACATTTTTTGCCGAAATTTTAAGAGGTCACCTCCCCCAACAACATATCCTCCCCACCCTCACCCTCTTCCCGACGCATCATTAGAGCCGCTGGGTCTTTGGAGCCAATCTTTGGGTGGGGGTACCCCTTAAGACCTTAACCAAAGAAAACTCTCCTCTCAACCTCGTTCGGCCCTCCTTTCCTCCTCAGATTTATCCCTGAAACAATTGGGGCTATGGGGCGAAACTGTAACGAACAATATTGGTTGATGTATATACAGAAATTTTCCCAAACACTTTGTAAATATGAATGTCTCATGTATATGTTATAAATGTTCCGTTTTTAAATAAAGTTTTATTAAAACTAAAATTTAAGTCTCTTTTTGTTTTATTCAATTGAGAAAATATTTATTTCTTTAGTTTAGACAGTCTTTATCATACTTTTTTATTTATTTATACCTAGGTATTGAGAAATTTGCACTTGGGTTTGCTAGTGGATATTAAACACAAATAGGCCAATATTGAATATTTGCTAAATGCTTGTATAATGCACAAAGCCTTATTTGCTATGCAGATTCCTTTGATCTCTTCTAATCTCGTAAACTTAAGAAAAGGTTTCATGTGCATGCCTACTTGTTAAGCGATCAATATTTTTACATACCCGCCCCAATGGTCACGTGGTCTAACGTGCTACTTTTGCAGTAGACTAGACTGCCGATGACGGGGAGATCAGAGTTTGAATTTCTGCCAGGTGTACTGAGAGTGGTTTTCTAAAACTGTTTTCGATTATCTCTCCACGCAAATGTGGGTACACTTTCTATAAATATAGTCTGCCTAGTCCCTTAACCATTATCATAATTATTACATAAGCGTGTAACCAGAACGGGTAGAAATACACAATGCTAAAAAAAAGCCTTTCCATTTTTTTTATAACGCTCCAGTTTACTTCTATTGACATCTCTACCCTATGCATCCTCTGTCATTGGCCACCTAATATCTGGACTACGAATTAAAATGGTAGACCGGTTTAGTGCTACGAATATAAGGTGCTATGTGATGGGTTTACACACTAATTCACAAGTTTATGGGGGTTAAGGATAACTTTGTTTGACCTTTATCATTTTATTTCTTCGTTGGGAAACCATTTGTACTCTATTAATAAACAAACTTTATATTCTGAAAAATTAAAAATGACACCTGGACACGGGAATCGAAATCGGGACCTTTGTCTTAGTACGCTAATGCCTTGCCACTGAGCTATCCAGGATTCGTCCCGTGCCCAGGGTCATTCTTCATTCATATTTTAAGGCAGAGTCTATGACGGACGTGAGGAAATTGCCGGCTACAAATGTGTGATTTTTATTAAGAGCATTCAATCCTCGGTCACGACATAGTTTTATCTGATTATCAAACCCTTCCTTCACCTCTGACAAGACATCTTGTGAATGTGGGGAATGCCAGGCCTCCACCGTGGTTCGGATTCCACGTTAAACTGTAGGTCCTCCATTTCATCTCACCATCACCCTACCATTACACATTAGCGTAAGTGCGTATAACACAAACGGGTGGTAAGACGTGGTGATAATAATAATAATAATATTAAGAGCATTTGAGCATTGGCTTACTAAGCCAAAGTTCCCGGGTTTTACTCCCGTGTCCCGGCGTCAATTTTCAGAGTATGATATCTAGATGGAGTAATCCTCACTAAAAGCATAAATAAAAGCTTTGGTTATTTGATTCTTAAACAAACTTAAGTTGTAAGATAAATGTTTTTGGAACTTTCCATAAAGTTTTTTTTAAGTATCGCATTTCCCTCCCGTTAAGATTATACCCATATGTACTATTTCCGCATACATGTTAAGGAAGAGTAAGGTTGGATTTAGAGGAAGTGTACTTGCACTTACGTGGAGGAGGACTGAATATTCATTTTGAAAAGCCACCCTGAGTGAATACACCTGACTGGAAATCGAGCTTCGATCTCCCTCTCATCGGCAGTACAGTCTTTTGCGAGAGTGACGCCTTAGACCAATCAACAAACGAAGCTGGTGTTGAGGTTTTAAGATAAAAACCTTTAGGAAATATTTATTGAAGGTCATTAAAGCTTGAATAGTAAATAATATAAATTTCAGTAAATATTATATTAAGTTTTGTTCATCAGTAAAATTTTATAAAAAGGTCAACACCAGTGTTTGTTTTAGAGCAAAGGTTTATCAATAAATATATTACAATAGGTCTCCCAATTTGAAAGAAAGTTTTTTATGTATCTCCGTAATAATATTTAATGAGATTTTAGAACTAACCAATTACATTTTTTGCAGCTCTTGTGATACTAAAGACAAACTTTAATCAAAATATCTTCATTTATATTTAAAAGCATTTTAAAAGTTTAATCAATCCAAACAAACTTTTGGATAAATCGAAGAGAAAGAAAAAACTATTATTAATGTTACGAAAAATACCCTTACGCCTTTTAACCATGAAGTATGTACTGTTTAAACAAAAATCCTTTAAGAGTAAAGTTCAAGAGCTTTAAGTCTAATAAAAGTGAAACAAAAGCTTAAACGGGAATTTTTTAGTCATATAATTATAAATCACGTTATAGGGCATGGGAATAAATCCAATAAGTTTTACGAAATATTTTCAGTGCCAGAAAACCCACTTTCCCGACATGGTAATACAATAATAAGCTCTAAACAATGATAATGTTAGATTACTGTAATGCTATACACCACACAACACTGCACGACAGAATATGGTTTGACACGACACACTCCTTAGCGTGTTTAACCATGCTGTTCCGTGTGGGATAGGAGGAGTGTTTACACACGTTCGTGATGTTGTATGATACTGAAAGACTTCACGCAGGTAAATGTCGGTTTGCAAGTCTTGATTATTATCATTTCTCATCATATATAAGGCATGAAGTCAACTGGTTTGCATCGGATCTAATAGGAACTGTTCAGTTGAAAATATTTGAATTTAATATCATTATGTGAGGCGTTGCCCACTCATTCAGAATAATTTGTTTTCATTATTTCATTTATTTAGAATATTCTTTGTTTTTGGTTCTCAACTATTAAGTTGGTTGGCAACAGACCTCCATTCATCCCTTTTACTTTCTTTATCTTTCATTTCTGGTTAGTTTTTACAACCAGCGTCTTGCATAACTTGTTTTATGAATCTTTCTCTTGGTTGAACTCTAACATTCTTTCCTTCGGTAGTCCCTTCTATGATGGAATAAAGAAGACCTTAATGTCCCATTATGTGCCCAATAAATGTTTCCCATCTTTTACACAGTTTTCGTCAGAGTTGTCTTTTTTCTCCTGCTCCAGTTCTATCCCTTTTTTCTTTATCAATCGTCTCTAACACAACCATTCTAATATCATTCTTTACTCAGCTGTCACTACCATCCACTTTTCACCTCCGTATAGTGCAATGCTCGAAACAAAGGTCTTCACTATCTTCATTGTCTTTATATTAATACTCTTGCCGGGGTGGCCTGGCGGTCTAGGGGTAAGGTGTCAGACTTCTATGCTGGAGTCCGGGGTTCAATCCTCGGTCCCGGCACAGATTTATCTGATTACCAAACCCTTCCTTCACCTCTGACAAGACATTTTGGGAATGTGGGGAATGCCAGGCCTCCACCGTGGTTCGGATTCCACGTTAAACTGTAGGTCCTTCATTTCATCTCACAATCACCCTACCATTACACATTAGCGTAAGTGCGTATAACCCGAACGGGTAGTAAAACGCGGTGCTAATAATAATAATAATAATAATAATACTCTTGCCTGTCAATTCGGAACAAATCACTGGGCGACAAACCTTATATCTTTCAGGACAAGTCAAATGGGGCATGTCTTGACCTAAAGATTTTGCCGTTTCGTATTGTGTTGGTAGAAGGAGTTAAATACAGCCTATTTGAGTATTACTTTAGGCGTTCTGGTTTCATTACGATAATCATTTGATATAGATTGGTACGCGTAGTATCAGCTCTTAAAAATTAATTACATTTCAGGCAGTAAACCAAAATATGGATCATTAGGAATCGTACATGAAACCCTTAACCGTTTTTTTCTTAGCTCATTTGACTGGCCCACCCAGGCCCCTCCAACCCCTCTCCAACCAAGTAGATATTTAGTCAAAGGCCTCCCATCCCTCTAACCTATGTTAAGTAATTTTCCACAAAAAGGTGCATATTCAGCACCGGGCCATGAAAAATCATAATGTTTTCTGTACATTAAAATTTAAGTATAAGATCTGTCTTACGTAACACCATGATGTACCCCCCTGCCCCCATGTAACACAATGTATACATTAAATATCCTCCCTTCCACCGCCCCCACCCCCCTCTTAACAGCGTTACGGAGTTTATGGATGACTGCTTAGGCTCAAACCCAGGGCCTAAGATCTCAAACGTCCAATTCATGCCAAAAATGTGGTCTTTTGCTAGATTAATGAATATTATATTTTTTTTTATAATCACCAAATCCAGAAATAAATCTGGTGTATAATCCCCGTGCATACTTTAAAGTGTCCAACGTGGGTTACGGTTATTATAAATTCTTATTTTTAAATATATTAATTTGTGAACATATTTTTATTTCAAATATATACTTTCTAGACATCGATTCTATAGCGGAACCTTATTGTTAACTTTAAATTTTCTACTACTTTCTAATTACTTGCTATTTACGTATTGATTGTCATTCATTATTAATCGTATTCGTTGTATTATCTATCATTTAACTGTTTGGTTTTGTAATACCTTAAGTAGAGCTGAGTATATCCCGAACGGGTACTAACTAGCACATGGTTAATAAAATAGCTTTATTAGAACAACTGAACATCTGTAATTTGCAACTTGTGAAAATAACAGACCAAGGTGTATGGAGAAAAAAGAGTGATATTCATATTTTCCCTAACCAAGGATTTTATAAGGATAAGAAAGGCACATAAACTACTAACCTAATGTATGCGACGTTGAACTCTAAACACCTACATACAGGCTATTATTTTAAAATAAGTTTTGAGTCATTAATATATTTTCTTTATAAGGCTAGGTCTATATTTAAAATAACGCATGTATAGTAAAAAAAAAACATATGAAAGAATGTGCAGTACAACAGAGAGTGAGAATAACAAATAAGAGAAATAAAAATATATGGATTTTGTAGACAAGAGAAACAAGAATCATGCCATATTACTGCCAAAGTACAATTTAGTTATGGTTCACTTGAAGATAATTTACCGTTACTGACTGCCTAATACCTTGAAAATTTTATTTTATTGTAGATTGTCAAAAGGGAAGAAAAAATGTGTTTATTATTGAGAAGAGATTACTAGAAAATAATAATATTTAGCACTGCGTCTTACTACCCGTTCGGGTTATACGCTTTAAGTACTAATTACTATAATGGGTTATGAATCGGGAAGGTTGAATTAGAGGAAGTGAACCCGCATTTGCGTGGAGGGAGAGTGGAAAACTATGTAGGAAAAACCACCTCCAGTTCACCCGACCGAGATTTGAACCTCGATCTCCCCGTCCTCAACAGTCGAGCTCAACACGACAAGCGCGTTGAGATTACTAGAGTTAATTTAAGTTTTAATTCACCTTAAAATTCCTTTATTATAATATAGACAAAAGGTAACAAGAGTTATCAAAGGCTGAGGGAATAACTAATAGGGAATGAAGTGGGCCAAAGTTTCTGATTGCAATGGAGTAGGATAAAGCACGCTACTGAATAAATATTTATGCAATGCTTGCCATTATGTTACAGACTCTTTGCTTGGCTCCGGAACGGAAGATGAAGACGATGATGATAATAGCACATCAACCACGGCCACCACCCCTGGCAGCAGCAGTCTCAAACACCACCACCATGGTGGCATGGGGGGTGGAGCCACCCCTGAAACAAACAACAATTCTCTAACACCTGGAGATATGCCACCCCTTGTAGGGGGACCAGGGTCGCTTAACAACGACAGCAAGACCGGACAGGATGACTCTGAAGACCAAGGTAGAATTGCTCATAAGGAATATTGTTTTAAGAATCGAAGCAATTAGCTTATTATAGTACATTTGACAAGAGCAATGCAGTATGCTTCTGATTGAATTCTATGCCTAACAGAAGTAATCTTTTTCTTAGGGAAACCTATCACAAACTGATAGGGGATGGTTGTCCACAGGATCAGCCCTGATCCTGAAATCAGATTCAACTAAGTGAAAAATGACAGCCTGAACATTAAAATAGAGCCCAAGTCCATTGACTTGGAGTGTCGATTCTCTAAGATTGAGCCATACTCAATGCAACAGTAACAAGTTAACAAACGCCTTGAATATGAGATTAACCAGAATACATTTGTAGTAAAACATTGCCACACAAAGCTAAAGTTTCTGGTTTTAAATCCCGTGTCCCTACTGATTCATCTTAGGCCTATATCCAGGGAAACATTTCAGTAGCTGTTGTAATGATAATGGTTAAGTAGTAGTAGTAATAGTAGTGCATTGCTATTGATTCTCGTGTCCAGGTGGTCATTTTTCACTAAATTGAATATTTTAGGTTTGTTTAAGAATATGATTATTTATATGGTATTTGGTTACACCACCAGCCTGGATTATATTATAAAACATACTCAGATCAGTACGAGAATAATCAAATTCATTTGGAAACGTGCTTTGATTGGCCCGAAATTTTCCAAAATTACTCAAGAATACTCCAACTTCTTTGTAAATGCTATTACAACTTGTTTGTAAACGTGTTCTGATCGTCAAGAGATTACTTCAACTTACTTGTAAACGTTCTCTGATAAGCCAAATATTATTCCAAATCACTCATGAATATTTCAACTGGTTTGTAAACTTGCTAAAATCAACCTTAGAATATTCCAGGTCATTTGGAAACGTTCTATAATCAACCAGAGATTACTCAAACTCTTTTGGAAACGTTCTCTGATTGATGCGAGAATACCCAAACTCGATTGGAAATATATGAGACATTCTTAATGTGCTTTAAATATAACTAAAACTTATTCTGTTAACTTTTGGGACAGTTTTAAAGGGTATTTGTGGCTAAGCGAAGAAAGTTACGCTAAATTCAATGGATTTATTGAGTGTATTGTTGCCTGTAGTGATATTTTTAACACATAGCAAAACCAAATATTTAATCGCGTATTAGCAATAAGATGGTCCAAAATAATCTTGCTTTGCCTGAAATGGGATAAAACGCGTATTGATTAAAATTAATACCTTCCCTAAACCTACTTTTATTTATAGGTTGTCCCAGACAGTTACACTTATTTATTACAGTGTTAGAGCACCATTAAGACTGAGAAAAGATTGTTTTATTTAAATTGTAATCCAAATATTGTATGGAGTAATGAAGAATGCATGTTGTAGCTATAGACTAGAGAATAACTCCCTCTCAGTAGGGTTCCATGCCTTACCCAAAACTGATCCCAGTCACGATGATGTGTAGTACTCAATTCCCCAAAAGCCAAGATGTTGCCAATCTTGAAGACTTATAGACACGGGCTTTGTTGTCAAGGTTCATTGGATGGAGACCCAGAAACCAGAGACTCCCAAACCGAGAACAAGTCCCCTGATGACGGGAATTCAGGTTCAAAACGTCGTGGTCCTCGGACAACCATCAAGGCAAAACAGTTGGAGATTCTCAAAACAGCATTCTCTCAGACACCTAAGCCGACCAGGCACATTCGAGAGCAGCTGGCGAAGGAGACAGGGCTGCCAATGAGGGTGATACAGGTAAGGAAATGTCAACGTTTTAATAATTGAGTTCTGGTTTGTATTTTCTTAAGGGGGCTACTTACCTTAGCACTGAGACGCATTGTAGACGTTCACACATACTACATTACCTGAGAAGTACCCGGCCCCGTGCTATAGTGGTCAGTGCACAATACTATGAGCCTAGGTGTCCCGGGATCGATTCCCGGCTGTTACCTTGGTTATTTTCTCTTAAGGGGAAATTATTCCAACGGTCACAAGGGGTTGGTAAATTAGGCTTAAGTTAGGTTTAAGACTCCCACTGGCTCACACTTCCATATTTAATATCATTACAATCATCGCATTGCAATATCATATTTATAACCTCCATAGATGTACCCTGAGCAATGTTCTGTGCCACCAGAGCAGTGAATTGTCTCCATACTGATGACCGAACTAAATGTCATGTCCCTCCCGGCTAGTAATGCCAGTCACTAAAAAAAACTGAGGAGTGATTTATTAATTATTAAGTTAAAATATGACTCACACCAAGAGGAAGATAATATTCTTCGCCTCTATTTTAGTGTGAGTCATATTTTCCTATAATAGATCACTTTTTTTTGTGGGGTTATTTCCCCTAAAATTAATTGAAACTTACACATTCTTCAAGAGCTTGCTTACATTTTTAGCCTGGTAGTTAGGAAAACAGTTTGCATGTATCAGGTTTTATGTTTGGATATAATGAATTTCCTAAATTAACATAACTATCAACTATACCCAATACTGTCAAGTTAATCCTTAATTTGAGTATACAGATCCAATTATTACTGATAACTTTTGTTGACTAAAGTCGCATATCAGAGTGACTGGTAATCAGGCTGGATGATGTGAAGTGTGGTGCTATTCGTTAGGTCAGTTTGTAAGCTATTTGCTTACATAACCTTATGATAATATAAAACATAGTAAATGTTGTAACTTTGACTAGGGAATCAAGCTAATCTAATTTGGTCTACTAGTGACGAGGAGTTTCAGAATCATATTTTCACTATCCAAGGAAATAGGCCTACAGACTTCTTCCCTATACACCTTCCTCATTCCTAATCCTATAGTGCATTCAACGCAGACAGCCTTGACAGGTAGTAAGAAGTACTGCAAAAAAAAAAAAATTAAAAATTGTATCAAATTTGTTTAAGATTTGTTTTGAAACATTGTATCCTTGAGTTAGTGCACCACCGTTATGAATACCGATATAATTACTTCAATTTGAAAAACATGTTATATTTTTTGGAACTAAAAGGCTTGTTTTCACGATTAAAGTACTATAACAATAGTAACTCTCACGAAAGTGTACAATAGCAGCTAACACGTTAGTCGGCTGTTTTTACGGAAAAGTAACAAAACACTGTGATAGTGAGATAGTTGGCTACAAAATGTCAGCAGATGTGCAGGCCATTGCTGAGGTTGTACGACAAATAGTGGAAAATAAGATTACTATACGACGTAAAAAGAAACGAATATGGATAAGAAAAATGGTTAGCAAGGAGAGGTACACTTGATGACTCAAATAGCCTACTCAACGAACTTGCAATTAGAGATGAAAATTTTCCGGGAAATTTTGAATTGGAAAATTTTCCGCAGTGGCGGCTTGGGGTGGAGGCTTTAAATTGTGGTGATGACACCTGGAGCATATTATACTTCAAAAGATAGTGTGCTAAAAGACATGTGGGTTATAAAAAGGGGGAGGGGGAACGCGAGTAAAGGAGGGGTAGATAGGAAGCACGGAGGATAGGGGGAGAGACAAATATTCGGCCAACCTTAAAATTATTTTAGTTAACTTATTGATGATAACAAATTTAAGTATGATTTATGAACATAACGGGTCTACAAAGGCTCGCATTCAGTTGTTTCTCTACTAATTTTTTGCACCATGTCTTACTACCCGTTCAGGCTACACGCCTATGTACTAATTACGCTAATGTGTTGGGGATAAGGAAAGTTGAATTAACAGTAATTGCACCCCCATTTGTGTGGAGAGTGATTGGAAAACCATTTAGGGAAAACCTCTCTCAGTGCACCCGAATCGAGCCCCGATCTCCCTGTCATCGACAGTCTAGTCTATTGCAAAAGTAGCGCGTTGGACCGTACGGCCACCGAAGCAGGTGTTTCTTACTACTATTACTACTAATATAACTACCACTTATTAGTATTATTATCCATTTAAACAGATGAAATTAATCTACAGAAATGATACTTAAAAGTTTTCCGTTTTGGAAATTTTCTTGAAATAATATAGGAAAAATTTCCCATTACACATCTCTACTTGCAATAGGAAGGTCATTATGTCGGATACAAACATACCGCAACTTATTGTACACTATGCACACACAACGAAAAGGGCAGACAAACAAAATAAAACCAATGAACTACAACCAACTAAATATCAGAGCGTCTTCAAAACAAAAATACAAAATGCTCTCCACTATCATGAGAGCGAGTTGTTAAACGTTTGCGCGGTGATAGTTGAGGTAATATTTGAAGGAACTCTCGTGATAGCACTACTATCACCATCACCAAAGTCTGGTGAGTTTAGTCTTGCGACAATGAGACATGACAGTGAGAGAGTGATAGCGTGTTTAGACAATGAGAGTATCGTAATAGCAACTATCCCAATTTACTATTGCCGTGAAAACAGGCTTAATGCGTTAAATAATTATTCAAGAGAGCCTTAGAAAAGTGACATGAGTCACAGGATCGTGTTTTATAGAAACAAGCTTATTATTTATTGGTTTACTTTAGTTCCACTTGGCTGTAGACCTATATTATAAACATATTCAAGTTTTACTAGAACACCCTCACAGGCTAAATTCACATTTTGCTAAGTCAAACATACTCCAATAAAAATACATATTTTCAACTCTATTGTTGAATTCCATTAAATTTAATAGCGACATATATTG
Organism: Timema poppense; assembly: GCA_902141375.1. NCBI lineage: Eukaryota > Metazoa > Arthropoda > Insecta > Phasmatodea > Timematidae > Timema > Timema poppense. Next base: position 69,175 of record CABFOV010000253.1, read on the forward strand.
TTCTAATGTCAGTACAGATGATTTTTTTGCCATTCTACGTGAACAGTATTATTTAGGTGAATTTTCAACCAAACAAACGTACTTAGATGAAAAATTGCTATATGGCTTTATGTTCATCTCCAATCCACCAAGTCAGATTTAGGCACCCCGTCCATGAAACTAAGCCTGCTTTGACCCATACAGTTTAAGTAGGTTGAAGCTGGGAAAGTACATGAACCGGAATAAGAGGAACATGGGTTTATCTTAAACACAAAACTAGCGTCAAGGGATTTATAATGACAGTACGATATAGTAACGGCTGGAAGTTTGCTTACTTTTAAATTCGAGTTTGCTAAGGGAGACATTGATCATTGAATCAATTTAAACAAAATTTCTGAACATAATTGGAACTGACAGAATATGTTAATGATAATAGTTTTTTATTTATTGGAATGGCATTTGAATTATCATTATTATTATCACTAGCACCGCTTATTACTATCCATTCGGGCTATACGCACTTACACTAATGTGTAATGGTAGGGTGATTGTGATATGAAATGGAGGACCTACAGTTTAACGTGGGATCCGAACTACGATGGAGGCCTGGCACTCCACACATTCACAAGATGTGATTTATACACGTCTTGTCAGAGGTGAAGGAAGAGTTTGGCAATCAGACAAAGCTTTTCCGGGATCTAGGATTGAGCCCCAGACACCAACACAGAAGTCTGACACCTTAACCCTAGACCGCCAGGTCATCAATATAGCTTTTGAAAATTTCCGATTAACATAACAGTTATTAACACCTTGACATAAAGCGAAACATTAATAAGGGCGACTAAAAAAAGAATGCACCTGCATGTGTTGCACCCAGAAATTTACTTTGGAGAAGGGAGAGGCATACAACAAAGGCCTATAAAATGCTATTATGTATTTACTTTTATCAGATTGAGCATTTTAGGGAAATTTTTAAAGTGAGTAACGGTGCCCTTTTGAATATCCAGAGGTAAGAAACATCATTTAATTAAGCCTAAACATTCGAAACGTTTTCTTTAATCTATATTATAGTCCTACCTTATAGGTTTTAAGCATTTATGGTGACCTGGTGGTCTAGGGGTAAGGTGTCAGACTTCTGTGCTGGGGTCCATGGCTCAATCCTCGGTCCCGGCAAAGATTTATCTGATTACCAAACCCTTCCTTCACCTCTGACAAGACATCTTGTGAATGTGGAGAATTCCAGGTCTCCACCGTGGTTCGGATTCCACGTTAAAATGTAGGTCCTCCATTTCATCTCACAATCACCCTACCATTACACATTAGCGTAAGAGCGTATAACCCGAACGGGTAGTAAGACGCGGTGCTAATAATAATAATAATAATAATAATAATAACGATAACCTGATTCGGTGTCCACATGGTCTAAGTCGTTACTCTTGCAATATACTAGACTGCTGATGACGAAAAGATCATGGTTCAATCCCGGTTGGGTATACTGAGGATGTTTTATTGAATGGTTTCCCAATCTTTTTTTCCACGCAAGTGCGAGTACACTTACTCTAAATTCAACCTTTCTCATCCCTAACCCATTAGTGTAATTAGTATATAAGCGTATAACTCGAATGGATAGTAGGACGCGGTGCTAAAAAAAATGCTAAAATACCTTAATCCTTTTTCTTCTTAATTATTCAAGGTATTTAACGTGTACTTTCTGAAGTGACTCATTGTATCAGCACATGATACTTTAATCCTAACCATCTCTAGGGAGATGGATTAATTATCCTAATGGACTTTAATAAGCACATGATCAATATACTCCATTATTAGCAGACTGCGCAACCAATATGTACCTAAAAAGACCAACATACACTGCAACACGCTGTATTCTAAGGACAACACCGCCATTTTCCGCATCCGGTGCAGTGGGCTTGTAGCGGAAGGGTTGGAGGGGGGGGGGCACTCATCCGCACTTTAGTAGTAACACGTCCACCCACACACAAGTGCAGCGCTTCAACGACGTCACAGTCCCATATTGGTTACGTCCAACGTAGCGGCAGTGGCTAAGCATGTGCGATCTAGGAAAATAAGACTAGTACGGCCAAGANTATTATTATTATTAGCACCGCGTCTTACTACCCGTTCGGGTTATACGCACTTACGCTAATGTGTAAATGATAGGGTGATTGTGAGATGAAATGGAGGACCTACAGTTTAACGTGGAATCCAAACCACGGCGGAGGCCTGGCATTCCCCACATTCACAAGATGTCTTGTCAGAGGTGAAGGAAGGGTTTGGTAATCTATAAATCTTTGCCGGGACCGAGGATTGAACTCCGGCCACCAGCATAGAAGTCTGACACCTTACCCCTAGACCACCAGGTCACCTTTAATATATGAATGTATGCTTTTTTATAAGGTAGGCCTAGTAAATTATTTGAACTAGTTAAGATATAAGCTAAGTTTATATCTATCTCAAAAGCTGACCTGGTGGTCTAGGGGTAAGGTGTCAGACTTCTATGCTGGCGGCCGGGGTTCAATCTTCGGTCCCGGCAAAGATTTATCTGATTACCAAACCCTTCCTTCACCTCTGACAAGATATCTTGTGAATGTGACGAATACCAGGCCTCCACCGTGGTTCGGATTCCACGTTAAACTGTAGGTCCTTCATTTCATCTCACAATCACCCTCCCATTACACATTACCGTAAGTACGTATAACCCGAATGGGTAGTAAGACGCAGTGCTAATAATAATAATATAACTATCTCAGTTGCTAGAAAAGTAAATACTTTCAATATCTCAATGCTAATGATACAATGATGCACAAACTGCTACTAATAGTATGGCACTACTTTCCATTCTATTGAAAATACTGTCCAGGATCTTAAGCCAGTTGATAGCTTCTATGCCTACTGAGCTAAGGGTCCCGGGTTTGATTATCGATATGGACCAAATAATAGTAATTATTAATATTGGTGAAACGTGGCCATGAGCTGGGTGTTGTGTCTGTTAAAGATTTAAGTTAGTTTTTAATTTATTTACTCATTTAATCAGTCGGTTTATAAAGTACACGTTTAATACCTCCAATAAACAAAAATTATATTAATACGTAGGGAACGTTGGCCACTAAAGTTAAAAGTTGAAGGCACTGTTTTTCATAAAGTATTCAGGTATACACCTTCAACAATATTTTTTCGCTGGTACACCTCTTCTTTCCCACTCGGGATGACCTTAGCCAAAACTATTCAATAAAAGGCTACTAAATGAGGATGAAAATCATATAAACGATAAGCAACATTCACTGAGAGAGATGCTGAAAATTTAAAATCATAGTCCTTACTTTTTAGTGCACCCAAAAGTCAGAGCTAGAAAAAGAAACCTTTACACAAGCTCAGACCATCATGGAATTGTAAATTAAACAAATCACCTCAATTCATTTTCATAAAGGTTGAAAAAACAGTATTTTAATACCTTTAAAGAAGTAAAATATATTTTTTACTACGTTTTCAATCTCAAATTTGAAAATTAATTTAAAATTTACACCTGGACACGTAAATTAACCACACGGATACAACCAACAACGTATTTTTTTAAACCTCTGTAAAACTATTATTATAGGGTCTACGAAAGACAGATTATAATTTTAATGCTAGAGTATGATACGACCTAACGAGAAAGGGTTGTGAAGTCCCATTTTAACTCAACCGTTTGGAATTTAATTACTTTAGTGTCCAAATATTTTCCACGCCATTTCAACCAAGCGCACTGAAAAATTTTAAGGAGATTTAACAGGGATATTCTTTGAAATTAGGCCTAGTTACTTATCTACGGTCTTGTGATTTGGGTATCAATATCAAGATATTTCAGTTAAAAAGTATTTTATTTAATAGACCATCGTCAATGATTTCAATATATAACGCTAAGAAATTTATCAGGCCCAGAGTGCTCATTTAATAATAATAATAATATTTAGCACCACGTCTTACTACCCGTTCGGGTTATACGTTTTAAGTACTAATTACTCTAATGGATTAGAACTTGGGAAGGTTGAATTAGAGGAAGTGAACCCGCATTTGCGTGGAGGGAGAGTGGAAAACCATTTAGGTAAAACTACTCCCAGTTCACCCAACCGAGATTCGAACCTCGATCTCCCCGTCCTAAGCAGTCGAGCTTCAACACGACAAGCGCGTTAGCCAACTACGCCACCGAGGCGGGTTGCTCATTAAAAAAAAAGACATTTATTGTAAGATTGAAGTCTTAAACTTAGTGAACAATAGTTATTCTCTATTAAATTAATGAATATAGTAGTAATTGGTTTCTATTCTAACTTGATTACCAAGAAAATTTATTCACTTAAAGTTTAATAAACATTATAGGATATATTTAAATGTTTAATTCAAAGAGATATTTATCCTAAGAGACTATAGTAAAGATAATGATATGACATAGTTTTTAATATGTTGTTATTAGATATGTATTTTAAAATATTGTGGATGTGTTGTCATAATATTAACAGCTTTGCTAATTTATAGTTATGTTAATTCGTGTTAATCATGTAAATAAAATAGAATGTATGTCTATGTGGTGTGGGTTTTCTTAGCAAGAATTTAAAAAAAAATAGGGGCTATGCCATTGTGTGGTCTTCTGTTAACAAAACTATAAGTAGTTAGGAACTTTTTTGGTGTAAAACAGATTTCAACCTCAATTAGGATATTTATCGATTCATAAATATATCTAATACACATATTAAAATATATTGTTGGTAGTATGGTTATTGAACAAAATAATGATAAAAATTTTAGTTTATAAATAATATTTATCATATCTCCTTTTCTTGCTTGAATGAAATTGATGGTATTGATAAAATGGGCCGCTTTAAGATTTGATGAAATTCTCTAGTTGGAGGACTAAATAGCCGACATTAGCATTCGGAAAAACATGCTTGGTACTATTATAGAGTAAACCTAAGTAAGTATAGTGGTTTTTATTTACTCACATATTTTCTAGCACTATTCTTGGATTAATTACCCCCTCCTCAAGGAGACCATCCCCAAAGGCACTCATGAACTCCTCTATCCCCCCATATTCAAGGAAACCAACTAAAAATGCACCCTTGCACTCCTTTGACTGACAAGTTTTCCAAAGATTATATATCTCCCCTCTCTCACCAAGCAAACCATCCACATAGGCACTCACGCACTCCTCCGACAGACAATTTTTCCAGAGTTTATTTCACTCCACATTTGTCACAGAAACATAACTCCAACATCAGATCTCACTTCTTGCTAAGGGTCAAAATGAGAGAGCAAAACCAAATACTAAACTAGTAAATATAATATTATCTCCCTAACTTTCAGTGGTACAAAGACACTAAAACTTCCCTCCCTCAGCCCCCTCCAAATGCAATTTGAATTTACCAGCTTTACCAGCATCCCACCCAAGAGCAAATTTTTACCTTTATCAAATAGTGTTAGGAGACCAACAAAACCATAAATAGTAGCTACTACGAGCACAACAAATCACTTTGATCAGTGTGGAACTGGTGGGACGCGAGATAAATGTGGGCCGCGCTCACTGAAAATGTTGCCCTCACATTATCCTGGAGGAAAATTAAAGGGAAACCTTCGTATGCAGATGTGAAATAGCTAATGATTCAAATATAAATATTGTCATGATTACATTTTAATATACACTTATTTGATTAATAAAGATATGTATAAATATATATCTTTATTACTAAATGGTTTTGTGAAAGTATGTGTATGTTCGTATTTCACAATACATTTTTGAAATATCTAAACCTTTTTTTGGGAGAATTTCTTTTAAGATTTTATCAACCAAAATACAATTTAATATTATTGAAAATAATTGTTTATGAAGTGTTATTTGTTGGCCTATTTTTAGTTATTGTGATTACTAAATATATCTTTTGCCCACGGCACAAACTGACAATCAGATTTGATCCTTGAGATGAAAAACGTTTGACCACTCTGACCTATATCTTCTTCTTTCTCTCCTAAAACTGTAGCCAAATCCCCACGTATCATTTAAATAGCTCCAAGGTCAATCACCATATCATAGTTCATAATTTTATTTTGGAATCCATTTATCACCATATACTATACACAAGACCTAAAGGGTGAGGATTGGCATGCCACGACAATCGACCCTTAACGACAACAGCAAAAACAAACAATAACAAACAACAATAACAAATAAATAACAACAATAACAATGGGAAAAAAAACTTTCCTTCCACGTCACTTTAACCTGTCAACCCAAATTTCCAGTCTCCCCTTCAAAATGTTCAAACTTAGCTGCACAAGATTTATATGATCCCTCGACATATAAAATTATAGGTTTGATAAAAAAAAGCTTTAGAGGATAAAATCATCCTTAATCAGCCAGTTCAGCTTGATTTATAATTTTTACTAAACCAATATTTAGAAATCCGGTTAAATAAATCCCTCAAATAATATAATATGTTTTTGGGTTTAAGTGAATGCAGACAACTGTAAAATACTTATTTTCTAAAGATGGGAAAAATGATTTATATAATCTATTTACTTTGTATATTAGATAAAGATTATCTTTTTGAATAGTAAATAGTACATTGCTATCTGTCCAAACATTTTAGTGACGGAGTAAATCTAAAATAACATTTTGTAAATTATTATTTTGTATACAAGAAATAATTTAAATGTTCAGGATCTTATGACAGCTACAATAAGAATGTTTGAAAGTTTATATTTAAAAAAATATATGTATATTTAATTATATTTGATGTTATGTTTTCACGCTGCTGTTTTGTTCAAAATACTGAAGCAAAGACCTAGGTGATGAAAAATTATGTTATGCTTGACAACTGTTTATAGCGCTCCATTTTTTAGTGTCCTTTAACAAAACCTATGCATATATATACACTTTTATTTTTTTCATTCTCTTCATTTTGGTAGCAAGCTTTATTTTAATTTCTTTTTCTTTCCTTCCTCTAAGCTATTACCTACGCAAACATAAAAACAAGCTACAACGATCTGAGCAAGGAAAAAAACGTTAAATCCAAAAAAAATAAAAAAAATAATAATCAACTGCATTCACCATATGACTTGTTAAAAATTTCATATTCTTTCTAGAAGCCCCATGAACCAACGGTCTTAGGTTTTATATTGGTTTTACACTTATGTCACCTTTGACGAGGAGGTTGGAGTTCAAATCCTTGCTGTGTGCACTTGGACTGTTTTTACTAATTTAATTCTCAATGTGCAACCAACCCATCTAAGCTATATTGGGGGGTGTATTTCTTACAATATACCCTTTTAATACCTTCCAATTTTTTTTAAAAAGTCACTAACAACCGCTATACCCACGATGATGGATGCGTGGTCTACACGTCAAGGTAATATAGTCTCGTTTGCCATTGACGGTAAAGTCGGGGTTTTAGTTTTAGCCAGAGTACATAAAGTGTTTTTTCCTAAATGTTCTCCCACTTACCCAAGTCACCAAAGTGGGTAGATTTTATCTAAATTCTAACTTTCTCATTTATAGCCCTTTTAGTATTAAATATGCGTATAGCCCGGGCGGCTAGTAAGAAGCTATGGCAAAAAACAAATAGATAAAACGTTGTGTGGAACTTACTACTACTACTTATATTAATAATAATACCCACTTCGGTGGTCGAATGGTGTAAGGCATTATTCCAGCATTAGACTGAACTGATTAAGACGGAAATATTGAGGTTTGAGTCCTGGTCAGGTGTAGGTCTACTGAGGGTGGTTTCATAAATATTTCTCCACTCTCCCTCCCAAGCAAATGTGTTTACACCTCCTATAATGTATACCTTATTTATCCTTAACATAGCAGCGTAGATAATTAATGTAAGAAGTATACACAGAAAGGGTGGTAAGACGCAGTGATAAAACAATGGATCTGCTCATAACCTAAACGAGCAGTAAGACGTGAGGAAAACTGATAATAAACCATCCTCCTCGGTGTCGTAGTTGGCTAACGCGCTAGTCGTGTTGAACTCGACTGTTGTGGACGGGGAGATCGAGGTTAGAATCTCGGTCGGGTGAACTGGGGCGGGTTTTTCCTAAATGGTTTTCCACTCTCCCTCCACGCAAATGCGGTTTCACTTCCTTTAATTAAACCCTTCTAGTTCCTAATCCATTAGCGTAATTAGTACTTAAAGCGTATAACCCGAACGGGTAGTAAGACGCGGTGCTAATAATAATAATAATAAAAACCAATAATGATAATAGGCTAGTAATTATTTTTGTCATTATTTTGAAGTAGTGTATGCCACACCTTAAAGTTAAGTAAAAATGATTATACTTAGTCTAAATATGTGGGAGTATTATATTAAAGATCAAACCATTACCTGTGTTGAACATGATGCTCTCCACTGTAGTTTGAAAGTTGAATTTTTGTTAAGTTTGGAATTGTGCATGAGTATATGTGTGTAGATAAAGTGTGAAGAAAAAATGAACAGGGACGTCAAAAGCATATCACAAACCTTTCCCCCTCTCCCTCCAAGCTTTCGGCAAGATGCAGAACGGTGACCTGGCGGTCTAGGGGTAAGGTGTCAGACTTCTATGCTGGCGGCCGGGGTTCATTCCTCGGTCCCGGCACAGATTTATCTGATTACCAAGCCCTTCCTTCACCTCTGACAAGATATCTTGTGAATGTGGAGAATGCCAGGCCTCCACCGTGGTTCGGATTCCAAGTTAAACTGTAGGTCCTTCATTTCATCTCACAATCACCCTACCATTACACATTAGCGTAAGTGCGTATAACCCGAACGGATAGTAAGACGCGGCGCTAATAATAATAATAATAATAATAATAATAATAATAATAATATGCAGAAATATGTGTCTCCTGTAATTTAAAGAGTCAGTGACACTCCAGAGCTAAGCTTGAACTCGGCGCTAGAGTATTAGTAGAGGAACTCTGTACTCTCACTTCCAACGCAAACTAGACTTCCAAGTAAAAATTGTAAAAAGGCTCTGGCTCTTTTGTATCCTTGTTTTTAGAATTGATTTTCTATTTTCTTGCTTGTATCTTGAATAATAATAATAATAACAATAATAATAATATTAATATACAAATAAAGTCCTAGAATCTAAGGAAACATTTTTCTCTCTATTTAAAAAGTGTTTCACCTAATGCTGCTATGCCCATGAAAGACTGTTGATATCAACATATGAATAAAACTAAAAATCTATGTTTCTGCAAGAGCAACATTTTATTTATTTTGTCCAAAAATTATTTTGCCATAAGAACTTCAAGGGCATTGACATTTTCTCGCATCCCCTACACCATTACCTTAATCTTTTCACAGACAACCTTGACACATATTAAAGAAGTGTTAAGGTCACGTCGGTGACCTGGTGGTCTAGGGGTAAGGTGTCAGACTTCTGTGCTGGCAGCCGGGGTTCAATCCTCGGTCCCGGCACAGATTTATCTGATTACCAAACCCTTCCTTCACCTCTGACAAGACATCTTGTGAATGTGGGGAATGCCAGGCCTCCACCGTGGTTCGGATTCCAAGTTAAACTGTAGGTCCTTCATTTCATCTCACAATCACCCTACCATTACACATTAGTGTAAGTGCGTATAACCCGAACGGGTAGTAAGACGCGGTGCTAATAATAATAATAATAATGTCACCATGTGAAAAAAATTAAACTCGATGTTTCTACTGGATTTAATTTGATTTAAATTTTTAGAAATAAGTTTTTTTTTTTTAAAAAACTGCAAATCACTGACATTTTCTGGCACCTTTTACGCTACCACTTAGTGCTTAATTGAATTCTCGATACTTAAAATAACTTATGTTTGAGAAAGAATGATAAAACTGACATTAACGAAAGAAATTTTTAAAAAAATATCGGAATGAAACAGAATTGTATTTTCTAATTGGTCTTATAGCACCTCCTTAAGTTAGTTTTTGTCAACAACATCTATTTAAATTCGTGTCAAATAAACCGAATCAATTGGTTTGCAACCACATATGTGAACACGATGACTAAGGCATCAGTCCCACATTATCTATATTTCCATTGGTGGTGATATTAGGGTTCTAATCTTTTATGGGTGCAATAGGGTGATTTTACGTAAATGGCTTTCTTCTTACTCTTCTAAAAAGCGTATACATTTAATCTAAATTCTAAATATTTCTTTCCTAACACATTAGGTTAAATATTCATATAGCCTGTATGAATAATAAGAGGTACAGTAGCCTCATGGTTTCTTTGGTGCTGACAGACAGCTCAGAGCTGACTTCTGACAGTCAACATTTAGGTATATACCTACATTTTGACTGTCAGAAGTGGCAGCTGCTAAACACATGTTTTTGCAGATCATATGGTTCTGCGTAGGGATACATAATTTGGTCTGGTAACTTTACAAAGCTGTCAGTCAGCACCAAAGAAGCCATGGGGCTACTGTAGTGCACAAATTATGTTTTGTAAACAAATATTTGATATGAAAGGATAACTGTTAGCTTCTTAGACTTCTGAACAAGAACAGTTAAGTAATTTTAAATAAATATGCAAATTTAACCAAGATTTACTACTCTGGTGGCGGTGACCTGGTGGTCTAGGGGTAAGGTGTCAGACTTCTATGCTGGCGGCCGGGGTTCAATCCTCGGTCCCGGCAAAGATTTATCTGATTACCAAACCCTTCCTTTACCTCTGACAAGACATCTTGTGAATGTGAGGAATGCCAGGCCTCAACCGTGGTTCGGATTCCACGTTAAACTGTAGGTCCTTCATTTCATCTCACAATCACCCTACCATTACACATTAGCGTAAGTGCGTATAACTTGAACGGGTAGTAAGACGCGGTGCTAATAATAATAATAATAATAATAATAATACTCTGGTATCTAAAACATTCGTTTTTCAAGAATGACGTCTTATTCCAGTTTGAGTTATACGCATATCTACTAATTATGATAGTTTGTTAAAAATGAGGTGGATTGGATTTAAATAGAAATTGTAACAATATTTGCTTGGAGGGAGAGTGGAATACCATTAAGTAAAAAATAGTAAACCTAACCAGGATTCGAGCCCCAATCTCTCTATCATTCGCAGTCTAGTATATTGTGAGAGTTACGCCTTAAACCACGTGACCGCCGAAGTGAGTAACTGTTTCACTTAATAATTTATTTTATTTTTAGCACCATGTCGTACTACTCATTTGGGTTATACGCTTATGTACCAAATACGTTAGTTACTATTTACGGTTAGGGATGAGGAAGGTTGAATTTAAGGAAGTATACCCGCATTTACATAGAAATGGATTGGGAAAATTTTATAAAAACTCAACCTTACTACACCCGACCGGGATATAACCACGATCTTAACATCATTGGCATTCTAGTAAATTGAGAGAGTAGAACCTTAGACCATGTGGCCACCGAAGCGGCTAAATAAATGTTTACCTTTGCGTAGTCACTTGAATTCTTCTCTATAAAGAATCAGAAGCCATATTGTCGAAATAACCAACCCAAATACAATATTGTATATTTTGAAAACCTCTATATCGAGTCAGTGTCTCGACCGTTTGACCCCAAGGCTATACATAATCACTGACCGTCAGAGCTATCCGAAACTCACTAATATGAGGAAATAAGTAGTGAACCTATGAGTTTTAAGTTCATTTTTATTTATTTAAGGTATTTAACGTATTTAAGGTATTTTCCTGTCTGATCATGTCAGCACATGTCTTATAAACTATCTTATATCTAGAACAGACACAACATCCAGCCCCAAGTTGTTAATTTAACACCGTGAAAGGGGAATCCCACATTTAACCAATGATAAATGCTAAGGCCATGCTAGGAATAGAACTCAGGACCTTTACCTCAGTAGAGAGACACTCTACTGATTGAGTTAAAGTGACGGACAATTTTGAGATACTTCCCTTAAAACATTGCCTATAGATCGAGGGTTAAAACCAAATGAAAAATCTCAATGTGAAAAATCACCCACATTTTTCCAGTTCTGGAATTAAATTGAATCTCTAGCTCTCGGGTTGGAGCTAAGCCCACCAGTCAGGCCTGATGGCGCTAAGCCAAACTTATCGGTTACTGACAATTGATTTTTTGGTGTTCACGGTAAATTACCTAATTATATTTTCAAATTGTATTCAAAATATAGTCATAACATATATGAAGGAATAGCGTTGAAGTCACACTCTGAATATTAAAACCTAAGGCTCGCTTCCCGACCAATACAAAATATTGATTGATGACTATCTTCTAGACCAGGCTTTCCCAAACTATCTATGCTCGCGAACCCCTTTCACAAAAATCTGAGTTGCGTGAAGCCCCTGATAAATATCCATAACCACGCACTTAATGTATACCTAATTTTTATAAAATGTATTTGTTAATTGCGATCAAAAGGCTTAATATATCTAAATTAACACACTATGGAACTGTGGAATACACCACCAAAAATAATAAAAGATCGTTGAAATTATGTAAGTACAAATTAAAATAATTATACATTTATTTAAAAAAATAAACTGAAATTAAATAAGCAACATAGTAATATTTTATTATCTTTAGGGTCCCAATATTATCAAAATTCAAATATATTTTACAAGTGGTACTGGAAATCGATGTTTTGACATAATTGAAATCCCGTCCTGAAGTCACAAAATTCTATGGTGATTTAAGTTTCATAAACTGTATACGAGCTTTAACAGCTACTCACATCTTCACGGGACTTAGTGAGAAGTATGCGCTTGCTTTATATGGCATAAAGTTTTAAAGTCAGGAACCACAGACTACAAGTAAAGTTTCAAGTCAATTTCAGCATTGAGCCTGTTTCTGTTGGGGAAAGACAAACCAATTATTCGCGGGGGTGAAGAAAAAATAAGCGTAGTTTTCTGAAGAAATATTGGACAGAAACCTCATTAAGTTTATATAATATAATCTTGTAAATGTGCCTCACAAAATTACACAAACTGTTCCTTGAAAATCCGCCATAACGAGAATATTTTGGTGGACACCATGGATGATTTCGTGAACCCCCTAGGAGTTCACGAATCACAGTTTGGTAACAGTAGTTGGCGGAGCGTTTGGGAACTCCACGTCCACCAACGGGTCAAAAAGCTTTTTTACCGGTGACGTAATCATTGCGTGTTATATCGAAAAACTACCCCCCCCCCCTAGGTTTCCCTGGTGACAGGTGCCAGTATATTTCCTTCTGACCTGATTTCCCCTCTGGTTATTTCCATGACAACATGAGGTTAGCGACCTGTTGTCCTTCTTCAATGTCGCAAAGGTTTATTTCAAGTTTTCTATGTGGCAATGGGTTCTCCCTGATGAATAGCGCCATTTTGGCAACTGGACAAGACATAAATAAATCGTGACCTTGAAACCATGAGCTAGTACAAGAGGTCATTGACCCTGACAACCCTCCTTCTTTCCCCTTGCAATGGATTTTCCTAGTGTCGTCATCGCAACCCCTCCCTACTCCATTCCCCCATCTATGTGGTAATAGGGTTTTCCCTGATGACTGGCGCCAGCTTGGCGGCTCGACAAGACAAGTCACCTCGATCTGTGTGACGTAATCATTGCATGTGATGTCAAAACATTCCCCTTCTATGTGGCAATGGGTTTTCCCGATGATTCATACCTGTCGCTAGTTTGGCGGCTCGACAAGACAAGCCGCCTAGATCTGTGTGACGTCATCATATCGTGTTATTTCGCAACACTTCCCCCTTGGTTTTCCCTGATGACTCATACCTTTTGCTAGTTTGGCAGCTTGACAAGACAAGTAGAGACAGGAATAGATTATGACCTTGAAACAGTGAGCTAGTATACGAGGTCATTGGCACTGTAAACTCTTTACCCCTCTCCCGCTTCTATGTGGCATTGGGTTTTCCTGATGACTCATACCTGAGACCAATTTGGCGGCTCGGCAAGACAGGAATTGATCACGACCTTGAATGGTGTTTCAAACCTCCCCAGGTAATGGGTCTTCCCTGATGACTCATAACTGGTGCCAGTTTGGTGGTGTGACAAGACAAGTCGCCTTGATCTGTGTGACGTCACTGGCAGTGATGTCGCAGCACACCCCTTCTATGTGACAATGAGTTTTCCCAATCACACATACCTGGCGCCAGTTTGGCGGCTTTAGAAGACAAGTAAAGACAGGAATAGATTGTAGCCTTGAATGATGTCGAAACCTCCCCCTTCTATGTGGTAATGGGTTTTCCTGGTGTCGCTACCCCCTATGTGGTAATGGGTTTTTTCGCAACTAGAGAACATTGACACATCTCTGATTATGAACAATCAGGGGCCTCGGTAGCCCTATGGTGATTTATAATCCTCAGTTAGGGGCCGCTATCCTCCACCCCAAAAGTCTACTAAAATTGGTTGTTTGGTATAGTCCGTCGACATTCACGGATGTAGGTATTCGTCAAGGACCGGAAGAGCAAGGTAGAAATGTTCCAGCGTTTACGTGGAGTGAGGGAGATTAGAAAACGACCCCCAGTTCACCCGAGCGAGATTCGCAATCACAACTTCTCACGTCATAGTTAGATGAGTTAAACGGACCCTTTTCTTGTCAAAAGTTTGTGTATCAATTATGATGGTGCGTTAGGGATGACTAAGAACATGTTCCGGAGGGAGAAATACCAACAGTTTACCCGGCATGGATTTAATTTCCCCCCACCAGAATTAAATGAGGCTGACATTTAGATGGCGTGCCCAAATAGATTCGAACTGGCGCCAGTCATCAGGGAAAACCCATTACCACATTGATGGGGGAAGGGAGTAGGGAGGGGTTGCGATGACAACACCAGGAAAACCCATTTCATGGGGGAATAAGGAGGGTCGCCAGGGTTAATGACCTCTTGTACTAGCTCACGGTTTCAAGGTCACGACCTATTCCTCTCTTGTCCAGCAGCCGAGATGACGCCAGTCATCAGGGAAAATCCATTGCCACATAGAAAACCTGAACTAAACCTTTGCGACATTGAAGGGCAACAGGTCGTTAACCCCAAGTCGTCATGGAAATAACCAAAGGGGAAATTCTGGTCAGATGGAAATATACTGGCCCCTGTCACCATGGAAAACCCAGGGGGGATGGGGAGTGTTGCAACGTAACACGCAATGATTACGTCACGGAGAAAAAATCATTTTGAGCCGTTGGCGGAAGTGGAGCTCCCAAACACCTCGCCATATACTTGTAACAAATGTTATAGACCAAGTAAAATCCTTTATTTTTCATATGATCCTATTTGACAAGCTTTATATTTGATCACACGATCAAACCAAACCAAATTTTCAGGAAATAACAAATTTATAGGACACGTATTATACCATCAAATGTCATCTAGCTATTGAGGTAATTTCAGTGTAAAATTATAATTTACAATAATATTGTAACGGTGTCGTGACTTAGAAGGTAGTGGGGCCGTCTACACGTATTCATGTTAATCACGATCTTATTTCATTTTATTTGGGGGGTTTTGATTAAACAAATTTTGATTACTAAAAGTACTATAACACATACAATGATATACTTAAATTAATTACAACTAAACAAGTCACTGAATTAAATAACAAGAGTCTATAGATTACTAAGAAAATTATAAAACATAAAATAACGAGATAGTTGATAAGAATACCAAATTACTAAATAAACGTATAAACATCATTCTCTTATAATGTTTAGTCACTGTACAATTCACAGTCGAAGTCCAAGTCGATCACATCACACGCTCACGACAAACTGCGCTGATCCACGTTGCACGAACACTAGACTCGCTTATCGCCTCCCTGGCACACAAGCCCACTCCTGGACACGTCAGCCCACTCACTTGACTATCCTCAACTCATAATGAGGGTCTCCCACTGACTATGTATATAATATAGGGGTCGCCGTTGGAGTTTGGAATCCTCCATTTCTAGAATACTGAGTCATAATAAAATGAACCTACGCTCTTTTAAATGGTCACTTTCCTTTCAATTAAGCTCCCCCTTTTCCTCATCTAAATCTCTTGGCAGTGAGGCCGGCTGGCTAACTGCTAAACAAGGATGGAGAGAGAGAGAGCGCAGTGAGGCCAAACAAATGACAAGCACACAAGCCCCACAGTTGGACACTAATCTCGTTACAATACTTCTAGCACCATGGTTATTAATGCACTACCTGAATAGATGGTGAACTATTTTTTTTTATTTAGCACCAAGCTTCATTAACTGTTTGGGTTGTACGCTTCAAGCGTACAAATTATGCTAATCTATCAGGATTAAGAAATATTTAAATGATGAAGAAGTGTACCCAAATTTACGCGGAAGGAGCGTAGCAAACTATTTAGTAAAAATAACCCTCAATACACCCACCAGTATTCTAACCCCAATCTACCAATAACGGGTAGTTCAAGGTTCAAATACAGGATAAATACACAGAAGATAATATATTTTTCTAAATTATTTACCACTCTACCTCCTCGCATATGAGGGAACGTTTCCTTTAAATTCTAACCTCTTCATTTCTACACATTAGCGGCATTAAGTGCGTATAGGAAATGCGTCCCTCTCAGTACGTTGATCAATGAGTTTGCCATGCCTGATCTATAGTCTCATAAACGTTTGTAACTCTGGATAGAGCCTTATGGTTATGTTAGGTTAGGTTATGATAGCGTTCTTATAAGAAGGGAATTTTGAGTGGCATGGAGTTGAATTGGTGCGTTTGCGTTCATTCGTGTTGTCATCCAGTAAACTACACTGAATCAAACAATGTTATTATTTAAGTGTCTTTACTTTTGGAGAATTTTATTTCTATGAAAACCTTTGCTATCTATGTTAGACTTGTTCTGGAACATATTTAGTTAAGTTTCAATTTATATTTGGAATATTGATACGCGTAGCTTAAATTTACTAGTATTAGGGCACAGGATTAGGAGAGTTTAATTATGGACAAATATCGTAATAGTCTTAAAGAAATATTGCAAATACATTATGTGGAAGTAGATGAAATGATATCTGTTCCCTACTGATAATAGTCAGATGTGCTAGCCCCTCCCTTGGTATTGCCATTTGAGAACATAGTTTTAAATGGTTGGGAAGTCCTGTACTTTTTCCAAGCCAAGTTTAACCTGTTAAAAATATTTAAAAACTCATTTGTGCCGTGGTCAGTGGCAAATGGGAGTGGCAGCTACCACATACATGACAAGCGACGAGATGTGTCGTATGCATGGGCTTAGTGGAAACAATATGTTCCGCGCACACCATACACACACACACACACACACACACACACGCGCGCGCACGCGTATATATACGCTAACAGTTCACAGTGACCAATACTCCAAATGAGAATGTTTTTGTGGTACATGGTTGATTTAACCTCAGAATTCAATAGCCTCTAGCATACTTCCTCTGTTTCAAATCCTTTATTTGTTCATAAAAGCTTTTTCATTCGTATTTTCTATCTGCCCTTTTACATCCATCAATCTATATTTTAATATACATACACACACATTTAGGTGATAATTTATGTATACTTCACTTGCAGGCAGTGTATTTACTATACATAAGTCATTAATATTTCATAAACAAAACGATATAATTATAAAATAAAAAGCAATTACATATTTTGGTCGCAGCATGTCCACTACCCATACGGTCTATCCTAAATTGTAAATGCTCAAAAACAAGATTTGTAAAATTTATGCGATATATTCCAGATTTTACTTGGAGTAAAATGGGGGAAATATTTAGGAAAATACAATTTAGTACACCTGGTCAAGAATCAAACCCCGTCTGTCTCATCATCGTCCGATAGGAAGAGAACTGAAGCCCATATCTGCATTCCCTCTGATATCATTAAGGGCCCTTGGATTATGTAAAATTTTGCAACCATACAATAAATAAAACAAAATATATTTTGAATTTTTGTAATTTATTGATTTAAAATAGAAGTAAAAACAGAATTTAATCACTATATCTGTTTCTCTTGGTGTGAGTGCATTAATTTAAGAGATAATTAAAAGATGATAAAAGCTCAAGTTCCTCTGAACATAAATTATCATATTAACAACACTAGGGCCTGTCTATATCACCATATACATAGTTTGTTAATACTCACTGACCAAAAAGATTCACTAGTTGATTCATGAGTTGTCCTAGCAGCATAAAATTAGATGGAAAATAATCTTATTTTATTATTTTATTAGGCCAATAAGCCTTATGTTTGTGATAATATATGATGTTTTAAATAAAGTAGTTGAAAATAATGTAATGTTTCCTCAGCTGTGATCTGTAAAATTTGTATTTATTTTCAAATTAGGCCATGTGTAGATGAGCTTTATTATATCTTTGTGCGTTCCTGTAGCTTCTTATGTATGTTGATTTTAAACAAATTTGGTATGTACTGTACACATGCATATATCCGGAACAGGTAGAAGATGTAGTGCTAAAAAAAAAATTCAGCGTGTAAGGAGAGTGGGAAACCATTTAGGAAAAAACACCTTCAATATATTGCCTCTAAATATCTCCCTTCTTCATTTAGGCCATTGGCTAATATTAACATAAATATTATTATTTCGGCTAGTTAAATGTGCATTTTCTGAACTGACAACTGTAACTCTACATGATTTACAAACTAACTTGTTTCTATAACTCTATAACAAACACAATACCCAGTCCCACTGCCATTATTTAATCACTGGGTAAGGGAAAGCCCAGACCTAATCAATGATTCATTTTTCGGCATACCAGGAACCAAATCAAGGATCCTTGAGAAAGTGATCAGATAGAAGATCGCTCATCCCTTGATGAGAAAGTTTGTCAGCTCTATTGGGTTTAAATGTTTTAATAGTCATTTATCACGTTCAAGGTGACGTATAAATGAATGGAACTAAACTTAGGTGCTATTAACCACCTTTTTAGGCTATGCTCATATATGATAATTACTCAAATGAGGTAGTGATGAGTAAGGAATACTTTTATAGATGATTAACCCGTGTTTGCATAGAAGGAGAGTGGGAAACCATTTATGAAAAACCACCCTCAGTAGACCCAATCTAGAATAGAACCCCGATCTCCCTTTCATCATCAGGCCAGTCTAACACTTGAGCTACAACTTAGACCATTCAACCACTGAAGTGAGTAATTTGGATAATGTTCGAATAATAATATTATTCTGAAGCAAAGTACACCTATAGACTAATAATTATTTCACCTGTATATACAAATACCTAAACTGCCCCTCACACAGTCTATCTCTCCAAGGCTCACGATGTACTGGTTTTCTATGTACGATTTATCACGCTGTAATTTCCATATTCTTTCCAAGATAATAAACTTCTTATAAAATAACTCTTATCATTTTATCTCATTTAATTAAGTACCTAGTTAAATAAACCTTGAATTAAAACTTATTAATAATATATAAAATTCAAAATGTTTTAACTTCATTGGTGGCCAAAGCACTAACTTATTAAAATTTGCTAACTACGGAAGACCAGGGTTTGAATCCAACAAGATGTACTGAGAGGGTATTTCCATGATGGCTGCCCACTTTACCTCCACGTAGATTGGCGTATATTTAATTAAACTCCACCTTTATAAACCCTAATCCATTTATGTAGATATGCAGATATCCCAAAAAAAGCAGCGAGTAGTGTAATAAGATCAATAAACATGTGCTATGCTATAAAAACTTAATCTTGAGAATAGAATGAGTTTAAACTTTGTTCAAACCATGTCAGATAATTAGTCTAATCTTTTTAGGACCAAGATTTCTTTAGAGCATTACAACTTGAGTTTTTTCAGCCACATTTTTAAATGCTTCTTGTTATGTAAGGTTTAGTTATTATAAAGTGTACATAATTAATTATAGTAAATTCTTAGAACTTCTAGGTGATCATAATAAATTAGATAACATGATTGATTTTTTATCGTATTTCATATTTGACTGTGAGAGATACAGTATCTTGTTTGGTCGGAGTGTATGTAGACTTTTAGCTGCACTGTAGTAATAGAACCTTGCCCAGGATATAACTTGCAGTTTGTCTACACGTTGAACCCGCATTAAGATGAAGTAATGATAGTGACTATAAAGGTGTGGAGTCAGTGGTAAGCTTAAACTAAACTTAAACCTAATCAACCAGACCATGGTTAACATAGGAACAGTTCCTCTTTTGGTAAAAATACCTTTGATACGGCCAGGAATTGAGCCTGTGACCTCTAGATACATAGCCAGGGGACCTGAACACTTGAACAATAGGCCGGTCAGCTAATATGAATTGTCATAGAGAGAAAATGTTAAATCATTTAGAATATTATTGTACACCCGGTTAGGGATTCAAACCAAGACCTCCTCATAACTTGCAAATCAGAAGAGATGAGCCTAAAATTTAATACCTCAAGGGTAAAAAGAGACTGAGAGGTTTAGGTCGAGTCGACGGTCGAGACGGCAAATTTATCAAACTTTTCACACTGAACGACCTGTGTCAAGGCGGTGGTCAACTTGACGACATGGAGCGACGTATGTGGCGGAATTGGTGAGACGCTCTACTTTTTGAGAGAAAACAGTTTGAAATAGATCTTGATGATGAATACGTGATGTTGATGTGGTTATTTGACCAGAGATGGAATCATAGAAGAAAGTATAGACGTTTCTGGATTCATCCAATCATCTCTGAACATAGAGAGAAAGTTTTTGCCATACTTTATGGATTCAGTTGAAAATGGACGATGATAAGTATTTCAATTTTTTACAAGCTTCTAAGTGTTTTGCAGGAAGACATAACCAAAGAGAACACTGACATTAGAAACAGCATTCATCAAGAAGAAAGTCTTGTTCTTACCAGAAGGTAAGGAGAAATCATCTCCATTATTTCACCAACTTTTTTTAAATATTTTTTCTATCCAACGACACCCTAACAAGCAATCATGTTCTAGTGACCCCAAAATTTAAGGATTAATAAACAAAAAAGTAAGTGAATATAATGTGTAGTTCTTAATACATAAAAAACGAGGAATTATCTATCTCAACAAAATAATGTTATCTGCTACTCACAAACAAATGCAAACTTTTAAAAAAAAGGCTCATTTCTGATTTTTAAGTCATTGGACAAGAAGGGTACCACATAATCTTTAGGGGATGGTAAAGGCTATGTCGTTAGTGTTGTGAATAAGTGAGGTTGTGATAGGTTGTTTGATGTATGAGGTAGTAAGTAGTTGGTTGTATGGTATGTAAGGTTGTGGTGTCGAGTTGTAGTTGATGGCATGAAGTCTGAAGTTGTAGGTCAGTCAACTGGGTTTGGGGTTTATTTACTTGGCTGAATTAATGCTAAAGAGGAAATTAAGCAGGGGATGCTGCATATTTAATAAGAAATCGCATAATCACATCTTTGAAACCAATTTCAAGTGTTGAGTAATATTCTTCGTGATCGGGATAGTAGGAAAACAAAAAATCGAAATCATCATCGTTTGATTTATCTGTTTTCTCCTGTGTGGACACCACGCTAGTTTCTATAACAAATATTATTTTTGCCTCGACTGGATCTAATCTCCACTACTTCTGTTCTGATTATGTTGATGATCCTGGCCTTTCGGGTATTGGTTTAGCCTTTGGAATTGCAGTTTCCAATAGCAATAGTTCACTACGTTGGACTGTCCATCTTGTAGCATTATAGATTCTCAGATTTTTATAATCAAGTGAACTTGTGGTATGGTTAAGTTCAGTAACGTCTTTCAAAAAAGCAATTTTCTGGACGTAGACGTATAACGCTTTCCTATTTTCCTCCCACTGCCTGATTTTATTACCTTCATACAATTGACTTCTTTTGCATAATGTTTTATTAGGTTCCTCCATCCCCTCTGCACTGCCTTTCCTGAATATAAAATTGAAAAATTGAGAATAAACATATATAAAAGGCATTTTAAAAATCAGGTTCTTGGCCAGCGGTTGTTCATTGGCTGACTTGTGTTATGCATTTTGTGTAGGGAGATCTACGGCTAGTTAGATAGTGAGAGAAGCTTTCCAGGCAATATGGAGATGTTTGGCTCTCTTGGAAGTTCCTGGGTTTTCAAAGAGAAGGTGGATAGCTGCGGGATTAAAAAAAAATAGAAACTGTCCACACTAAATTGGTGCTATAGATGGCAAGCACAATGTACTATAACTATAAGAGATTTTTATAGATGGTTATAATGGCCATGTGTGATGCAAACTATCAGTTTATATATGTACACATTGGACCATATGGCAAAGGCAGTGATTCTGTATCTTTAAAGAACCCCACTCTTTATGAAAAATGGAAGAATGGGTCCCTCAATATTCCATGAGCCTCACCCCTAAAAAATTTCCCAACCACATATCCCTAGGTTTTGTTAGTGACGAGACCTTTGTCTTGTCTGATAATGTACACTGACCTATATGGTGGCAGACACCTGCAAATAAACTACATATATTCAAGGTCTAGAAGACACATTGAATGTTGGTTCGGGATCTTAGTCAAAAGTGAAGAATATTTATTAGGCCCCTAAATGTTAATATCCACCTAGCATGAGATATTTTCAAAGCCACGTCTATTCTCAAAATTTAGTACGGCAACGAGATTGGGTAAGATATGACGTAGGTAATTTGATGTATTATCAATTTACATACATCGATAATGATACCTTTAGCAGAGGCAATAAAAGAGGCCCATCAACAAGGCAAATTTATGCAGCTAATTTGGTGGCAGTGTCACCGATGTCTTGGCAATTTCAAGCTATACACGGATATATCATTAAAACCATGGCTTATATATTTAATACCGTATATATACATATATATATATCTATTATTAAAACAGGCAAATCTATGTATTTTGTCTTCCAAAGCAGCTTTCTCTGATAGAAGTAAATTTTCAATTAATTCCCAGGCCTGCTTCCTCTTCAGTTTATGGCCATTGCTACTAGTTTTCAAGTTCTAAACCGTTGGTGTTTCTTCTAATGTCCGTATCAGTTTCTCTAAGTTTATAGTGGCCACAATTTTTCCCTATATAATAATATAATAAATATATATCTATGTTTACCTTTTCAAACAACAAAGAATCATAACATATTCAGAAATATGAATGTGATACTCAATTCCTTTCTCTACCAGTGGTTCCTAACCTATTTTAGCCTAGCGCCCACTTCTGAGCATTGTGTTCCGGCTACCACCACTTACCCCTCCCTCCACTCCAAAGTTAAATGTAATAATAATGCTGAACTCAACAAAAATAACATTAACTTCATGTTACATTGTACATTCATACTTAATTATCTCAAACAAAATTATTATTATTATGAATATATTTAAATAATTTTTTTAAAATTTTTATTAATTTTCTTCAAGCCAATAGTTAAAATATATATCAATATGTTAAATGTTAATAAACATAAGTTATTCAAACTACTGTCAATATTATAGAAAATAATAAATACTAAAAGAAATTTAAGACTCTTTTGTTAATTACTTTTTTGCCTTTTATTATTAACATTATACTACTTCTGTAAAATTAACTTAAAGCTTAAGACACCTCTACCACCCGCTTACAATTTACCGCCCTCTGGGATGGATGAGGGTGGGGGGAGGAGGTCTGGAAACACTTCCATACATAATGTAACTTCTTAAATACCCATTTCTTGTCTCACCGTGAACAGCCGCTAGGTCTGAACAATTTCTTTGGTGCGTCTGAACTGTCACACTAGCGAGTATAGCAAGCTGTGCCACACGTTTGGCTAGGAAATCATGTGTTGAGTCGACTGTCATACCATGTTATGCTGTGTCGAATATAATGTGTTTTCTTCACTTTAATAAAATAAAATGTTACGTTGAGTCTACCGTCGACTTGACGTAAACCGTTCTGTCTGTTCTTACTCTAATAATCGAGGCTCAGAGAAAAACCAATTCCTATTTAACCTGAAACACTTTTTTTTATAATAATTTTGTATAGTGGTTGATGGGTTGACTCACGAAACTAGACTATAAATACGACCATTAGCTCATTGGTAACCAGACCCGTGGTAAAGTGGTTAGTGCACTTGGCTATGATCTAAGGAGTTCAGAGCACGATTTCCAGCTGTTTGGATTTTGTCTGTCCCCAAAATAGGAGCAACTTGTGGTAAAAGACACATTAGTTCACATGTGTGACTTTAAATGTGCTTAAAAGTCAAAAGGTTCATCAAAAGATATGAGTTTTAATATTAAATACTAGCTTATCTTACCATACCCTCCATCTTTCAAATATTGCTGCTAAGGGATAACACTTTAACCTAAACTGACATGTTTCCACATCTATATTTTCAAATCGGGGAGAGATTTCTTTCAACAATGGTTTTTGGAGTTCTACCAAACAGATATTTATAAATTTTGTTTAAATAAAGGTATATATATCGAAATAAAAATGTCTAAATCATAATAATTGCATAAAGGGAAGCACCAATTTCTGAAAATAACAGTTCTTTTCGACAGCAAGTTCTCGGGTTATGAAAAAACAGTTTAAATGTTTTTTTTGTAAATATAATATTTTCACTTTGATTATTATAATTACAAGGATTTTAAATTGTTAAAAGCTTTGCCACAATTTATATATGTTATTTACTTAAGCTACTAGAATAGGATTTCCGAAGTAATAGAATAATTGGTACGGTGCACAACACAGAACTGTTCGCTCTTTTGTCTTAAAATATACATTTGCTGTAAACTCGTAAGATTTGTGAAAATAAATGTCTTGTAATGTCTAGACACTGTTGTATAAACACAACACCAAAGATCATAAATGAAACAATATACTCTGTTACTTACTTACTTACTTTATGGCATTATGAAGTTGGAATCTGTTACAGATAAATTGAGAAAAGAGAAACATCTTTTTCCACCAGAGAGCATAAAAATCAAATTCATTTTCAAAGGCCTGAATTAAAAAATATATATATTTGCTTATAACTCAGAAATTATTTGATTTATAAAAATATACTTAAAATTAAAGATGTTTATAAATACCAGATACGAAGTTTTAGCGCAATTGGTAAAATAATTTCGGCCATAGCCTGAGTTACAAACAGATGGCATTGAGAAAAAAAATAAAAATTTGTTTCGGGGGGTCATGAAATGTCGACATTTGTCAAAATATCGAGTTCGATTTTCAAACGACCTCAATAATTTATCTCCGAGGTTACAAAAGAAAGTAAAAATTGGGCTGAAGTATCTATAAAAGGTTTTGAGGTTTATCTTTGAAAAAAAATATCACAAAATATTTAAACAAGCGTTTGACTTTGGTACAAACCCTTTTACATGGATAATCAAGGAAGTTGACTTAGACGTCTCTTCACCTGGATACGACTAGTATAATTTTTTTTTTTTTTTAACTTCTTGATAGTGTCTTAGCTCAGTAGGTAGCACGTATATCCAAGGTAGTAGAGTTACCGCGTTACCAGTAACCACGTGATCTACTGCATCATGCTCTCGAGATATTGGACTGCGACGAGGAGAATGAGGTTCTAATCTCAGATGGTGTAGTGAGGGTGATTTTCGTGTAATATTTCCACTATAGTGCTTGTGCAATTCTTTTAACTACTCTCTAAATTAATGATTATAAATATTCCTTGTGTTTGTAAAAGTGTTTGACCTAGACAAGATTTACGTCACGGACAAAATATGTATCACTTGTAAATTGGCCAGCTTCAGTGATCGAATGGTCTAAGGCGTCACTTTGGTGTTAGACTAGCCAACTGATGACAGGAAGATGGGTCTCTTATCCCGGTCGGATCTACTAAGTATGTTTTTTCTAAATTGTTTTCTACACTCCTTCCAAGCAAATAAGTTTAGATTACCTATAAGATGCTTACAACGTTGTAAAGTTAATTTAAATTTATTGAAATAAACAGGAAATGTTAAAAGAGTTATTAAATTATTATATAAAATATTAATCAAAATTAAAACTAAGCAAAGTTCGAATCACCTACCCCCGTAAGACCGTAATATGCTTACGTAGTACTTTAACGCCTCCTAAGACACGGTAAAAAAAATTCCTGGTGAAATGAGAGCTTGCTTCTTTCACAATATCGATTTTACAGCTGGAGATCTGGTTGTTGTCTCTTTATTAGAATTAGTTGTTTTTATATTTTGAGGTATCTAACGTGAAATCTCTGAACCTAATAATTATATTAGCACACTACTTTTAAACTAACTTAATTTTTGTTCATACCAACAATCAACTCCCAAAAGTCAATTCATATCTTTGAAAGAGGAAGCCCCAATATCACCAACTATAACTTTTTCCGAAATTCCGGGAGTCGAACTCTTAACTCAATAGGCTTATGCGCTACCGAAATCTTGATAATGATTTCTAGGGGAAGATATTGGTTTAGACTAGCTAAACTGCATTTTATTCTATAATATGTTTTTTGTCTTTATACAAGCGATGGCAATTAAAACAAATACCTATTATTTACATATTAATTTTACATACAACTACAAATTTAAAACACAGGAGGCTAAATAAGCCCAAACCAAGACGTTAATTATGAGACTATGATTGCGCTAAGACTTGGTTAATGCTAAGGGATACTAAATATTCATTAATTCAACTCGGAATCCAACCATGGCGCTTTGGAACTTTTATCAGCTCTGTATGCACTTGACTAGCATAATCGTATATTAAAAACGTCACAGTCAAATTGACGGCAAAGCTCCATTTTTACCCATTTGTCCCATTTTTACATTTAAAAGAAAGGCTAGTAGAAGAGAATTAATCTAAAGAGCTCAAAGTGAGGAAAATGACTTAAATAAATCCTCCCTCAAGCCCTGTCTACAGACTCTATATCCATAAAGTTCGTTGTCAGTAGTCCGTAGTCTGTATAAAGATTCCTGATCCTTAAGTCCTTAATCCAAACCACTCCGTAGAAGCTGAATCAACCTTAACTCTTTAAGGACTAGTCCTTACTGATGTATGTGGAGAACCAATCACTGTTTTGTAAATATGTGATCATTGGCGTGCACGTAGAAATGAAAGCACCATTTTAAGCGAAAGGATTTGTTGTTATGAAAATAAATACAAAATTAAATAATGGTTTTAGTTGTAGAAATATTTCTTAAATATCTTATTATTATAAGAAACTAAAAAAACAAACAAAAAAATTGACACTTTGCAACCCGTTTCCTGGAAGATAGCAAGTTCTCAAAAAGAGTGCCTAGAAAGTTATTTTACTTAACTTATCATAAATCTAAATCCAGATTTATATTACGTATATAAGAGGCACAAAGTAATTTTTAAATCCTGATGATCTGCCTTACTTACATTTAGAATAAAAGATACATATATTTATTTTGCACTTTCAACCTATGACCAAAATTTATTTTAAATCTGATAGCTAAAATAATGTTCATATGTTGATTTTGATTCTACTTCGCCTACATTTCAAGTATATCCTAAATATTTTATCAAATTAGATTGTGATTTCGGTTTATCTTTTGATCATCTTAGTAACACCTGCTTTCTTCTTGTTGTAGCCAATTTTCTTTTCTAGATTTTTTTTTTTGGAGGAAGTTTCTAACTTTCTTATTAGTTGGCATGAACACGTGATTAAGGAAACTGACTGTATGGACACGATTGATGAATCCAAGGACTATTAAGGCGCTAACGACTATGAGGATACGTGGCTTACAGGCTTTGTAGATGAAGCTTTATGAGAAAAATTGACGATTTAAATCACATTTAAAATCCAATTTAGGGCACCACCTCAAATCCACCTAGTTATAAGATTCAAACACTAGCCTCCCTCTCAATGGTGGCCATAGCGAATTTAAGTCTAACATCCATGACCACCCCTCCACCACCGTGGCTATTAAATTTCTCCACTTTTTCTTTAAAAAATATATCTGAACTAGAAATATTTACAGCGATATATTAAGTATGATTGAATTTAGAATATATTTAAAACCAACATGTTATTAAAAAAAAAAAGAGTTACATTTCAAAACGTTTGGTTTTTGTCTTTAACATCTATACTAAGATTTAAGATACATTTTTAGGAATGAGTCACGTGTTTCGTAAATAAACTACGGTTTCGGTTTAGAAGCACGTACTTCGCACACTTCATGCATCTTTTATGTTTGTTTTGTTCATAAATCTTAAACAACACCCATAACATAGCCTTTGGTTCACTGAATCTCTTTCTCAATATAACAATCTAAACATCTTCAAAGGTAGTATTTCATATTCAATCGCGTTTTCTTGATCATACATTATTATTAAAATTCCATACTTGAAGTTGGTGATCTGTAGTTTCAGAATATATATTAATTTATACCAACCTAGAAAGTAAACGTAATTTTATTATTATTATTATTATTATTATTATTATTATTAGCACCGCGTCTTACTACCCGTTCGGTTTATACGCACTTACGCTAATGTGTAATGGTAGAGTGATTGTGAGATGAAATGGAGGACCTACAGTTTAACGTGGAATCCGAACCATGGTGGAGGCCTGGCATTCCTCACATTCACAAGATGTCTTGTCAGAGGGGAAGGAAGGGTTTGGTAATCAGATAAATCTTTGCCGGGACCGAGGATTGAACCCCGGCCGCCAGCATAGAAGTCTGACACCTTACTCCTAGACCACCAGGTCACCCGTAATTTAACTAATGTGTTGCCGTTAACACAAGGTTATTAAGGTTGGGTTGAAGGAAACGTATGTTAGGGCTTGTATTTTTTCAATTTTTATAACATATATTTACTCCACAAACAATTAATAAAATATTTCTTAAGAAGATGAATTAAGTTTGATTTTATCCACGTAGTAATCTCAACAATTCTTTAGTACTTGTTATGGGAATACTGGAATTGAATTAAATCTTTCTAATCACATACATATATATATATATATGTATACATACATATATATATATAATCAACATATGTACTGAAGCAATTTTTGTCAATTTTATGTGAAATACAATAGTTTTTTTATTGCTAAAAAACTTTAAAAATACTGGCTTAACTCGAGTTCCCTTTTATACTACTTTAAAATTATCTTGGTGGGCTAACGATATGTTTAAAAGAAAGTTGGAAAAATTATATATTTAAGTGTTTTCTTGAGTCTTATCATTTCGATAATATTACATAAATACCATTCAGTTTCTTCTTTCATGTGTTTGTCAGTTTGCTCACTTAGAAATTTGCTAAATTCTTAGCTACTTGGAAGGAGACTTTGCGTTCAAACCGTATTTTATTCACCCTTGGAGTTATTCACATATTCACATTGAAAGAATAGAGTTTCCTTTGTTTTACACAATAATTAAGCTAAAATAAACAATATAAATGTTTGAAATAAAAATGAGAGGTATAAATAAATTAATATAAAATTATTGATTGAATAAAATAATATAACTCTTAAATTATCAAACGATGTTTCTTCATGCAGACCAAAGGGAAGAAAAATAGACGAAAAATGATTTACAAATTGTCATAAAGTTTTTAAAAGTTTAAAAATAATTATCATTTGACAAATGTCAGTTATTTAAGTAGATCTTATAAATTAATTTTAAAAATAAATAAAACAATGTTGGTTATGTTGTTATAGACTTCATAAAAATAATTATAAAATGATGGATCTTTCGAAATTTTTATATCAACATCTGTTTTGGAAAGAGGCGTACAACCCGAACGTGTAGTAAGATGCGGCGCTAAAAAAAATTCTGGAAAGTATGAAAAGAGGTGTTATATTCTTTTAATTGCGCGAAAAAGAGTGACAAATAATTTTGTTTAAAATTTCAATACTTCCGCCCAAGATTATAAAACTGGAAATCCTCATTCATAGAAAACCAGATCAGACGATACTGGCACCTTAGACCAAGACGCCACTGGTGCGGGCTATTAGGAAGGTTGACAAAAGTTTTAATTTCATTTAAGGATTTAATTACTTACCTAGTGACTTTTTGGCACTAGGAAGTCGAAAGTCCATTGCCACGCATACGAAAGTACGCCAACTATCCCTATTTTGTGCCAACTATATCCAGTACACCTCATTACATTCAAATGTTATCCTCCTATCCGCGTCTAGGTCTTCCCAGTGGTTTCATCCCATTGGGTTTGCCAGTCAGTACCCTGAACAAGGTTCTAGATTCTCCCATTCATGCTGCATGTACGGCCCACCATAATCTTCGAGACTTGATTATCCTAAAAATGGATTATGATGAGTATAGGGTACATAAATCAACATAATATAACCTCTTCCACTCCCAAGTATCTTCATTCCAATTTGGACCAAATAACATTGTTTTAAAACACCCTCAATTTATTTTCGTTATAAAATACCTTGTTTCACAATCGTGGAGAATTTAAGCAGTTAGATTTCATATTTGAACGTAATGTACCGTACAGTACCTTACAGATCTAGAATTTTATTAAGTATCTAGATAAACACCACAGGAAAGAGTGATGTAAACCAATAAATGTACCAATATATTATGGCAGTCGCAAATAAAGGAGGGACGGAGTTCCCACATTTTGCTGCTATAACTATTTTTAAAAAAGGAGTCCACTTGACACAACATAACTGCATACACAGGACTGAGAGGAACACACGTTACACTTTACACTGGACTGAGAGGAACAGACTTTACACTGGACTGAGAGGAACAAACTTTACACTGGATTTAGAGGAACAGACTTTGCATTTTACACTGGACTGAGAGGAACACACTTTACACTGGATTTAGAGGAACAGACTTTACATTTTACAGTGGACTGAGAGGAACACACTTTACACTGGACTGAGAGGAACACACTTTACAGTGGACTGAGAGGAACACACTTTACACTGGATTTAGAGGAACAGACTTTACATTTTACACTGGACTGAGAGGAACAGACTTTACAATGGATTGAGAGGAACACACTTTATATCTTACACTGGACTGAGAGGAACACACTTTACACCGAACTAAGAGGAACACACTTTACACTGGACTGAGAGGAACACACTTTGCAGTGGACTGAGAGGAACACACTTTACACTGGATTTAGAGGAACAGACTTTATATTTTACACTGGACTAAGAGGAACACACTTTACAGTGGACTGAGAGGAACACACTTTACAGTGGACTGAGAGGAACACACTTTACACTGGATTTAGAGGAACAGACTTTACACTGGATTTAGAGGAACAGACTTTATATTTTACACTGGACTAAGAGGAACACACTTTACAGTAGACTGAGAGGAACACACTTTACAGTGGACTGAGAGGAACACACTTTACACTGGATTTAGAGGAACAGACTTTGCATTTTACACTGGTCTGAGAGGAACACACTTTACAGTGGACTGAGAGGAACACACTTTACACAGGATTTAGAGGAACAGACTTTACATTTTACACTGGACTGAGAGGAACACACTTTACACTGGATTGAGAGGAACACACTTTATATTTTACACTGGATTGAGAGGAACACACTTTATATTGTACACTGGATTGAGAGGAAAACACATCAAACATTACACTGAACTGAGAAGAACACACTTCACTCTTTAAAGTAATGACACTGAACTGAGAGGGATATAGTTCACACTATAAAACTAATGACACTGGACAGAGAGGAACATATTTCCACTTTACACCTCTCAAATAAATAGTATACGCCTCTACACTAAAATCAGTCCCTACAACCCATTCTATTAACCTAGACTTATGATGTTTAAGACATCCTTTTTATTCCAAAATAGGTTTTACATAAAAATTGATGTGTCACTGTGCACTGCCCCTACCCAGTTTAGAAAGGGGAATGATCTCATGAGATGTATTCAAGAGGGATGGTAAAAGAATAAAATAGTAGGATCACTGTTTCTCAAAAGAGCAGTTTTAAATCAATCAATAAAAACTAATTTCTAATGAAATCCTAGTTTTTGAAAGTGAATAATGTTGCGTTCAGCTCCTTGGACGCGTGGTTAGGTTCTATGAATAAATCTTATCATATTTAATAATCTACAAACATACTATTTTGACACTAATTACTAATTGAGTAAACCATGAGGTTTGTTATAGAGGATAACATCTTAAACCTTTGGGTTCCCCGATTATAAATATGTCTTTAATTTTTATTGGGATGTGTATGGGAAAGGGGGAAGGGAGGGGCGAGGGGAGAGAAACAAATAAATAAATTCAATGGTGACATATAGTGTAAGCGTTTTGGAACCATTGAACTATAGAAGTAAAAGCCATATTTATTTGATTATATATTTTTCTAAAATACGAGATTTTAAATCAACATATTTACGTCGCCTTTTAAAGCTAAAAGTTACCGCTTCAAGTGTATACTAAATTGTTATTAATAAATTTTATTTTCAACGTGTTAATAACGTAAAGTTAAAATACAATAAAGGATTTGTTTTTTCTAATTCCACAATAGCTATTGCTATAATAAATACTACGGTATGACAATATTTTTCTTCAAGTAGGCGGTGTTCTCAACATTATTTTATTGATATTTGCTTTAATTACGATATGTGCCTCAAAAGGTTTTTCCTAAATATTTGTAATGTGATAGTCACTTATTATTTATTTTTATTTATATTTATTAGTACGAACTATATAGAAATGTCTTATTGCACTTAGCTGGTGATAAATCCCTGTCTCCTCGCTTCGAATACAGCTTATTAGCGTGCGTACATGCTAAAGTACTGACTCAGTTTACCTCTGACCATACAAAGCTGGTCGGTGAAAAGTCCACAAACGAAACAGATTCTTTTGTCGGTGGGTAAAAGTCCTGCGGTTCGTTGAAAATAGAATTTCTGTGAGGGAACGCCTGCAGTCATCTGTCTTTATGTCTCTCCACGCTCTGTCCTTCTGTCCATCTATCTCACTTTCCACCACGCCCCTGTCATTCCTTCTTACATTTTTTCCTCTCATCCTCTTCCCCCATTCCCTTTTCTGTATCCATCTCTCTCACACACACACATAAACACTTACAAACATTTTTTTGCTACCCTCAAAATGTTTCATTTTAAACGTCCTATTTCATGAAGCTCTTAATGAGTTTTTTTTTATGTTGGTCTCTCGACTCAACTTTATATAGGCCAGATATTTTTCACGACAAAAATTTGAAGTTTTTTTTAGACCCTATAGTTTATTTTTAACTTTAGTATACTTTCCGTTTATATCTATTCTCACAATGTTGGGTTAAAAGTTACTGGGAGCTCCTGACTCGAAAATTTCAAGTTGATGAGCAAAACCATGTTAAAAATACGAACAATTTTGAGCTCAATAAATAGAAAAAAATTAAATAAATTTTGTGCATACAATACATGTATATATTATAAAAGCTTCATTAGAGTGAGCTATCAGTATGTACACAATAATCAGATATACACCCTGATTTTCATTGTAGCCCGGTTTATTGACAGCTAGAAAGAATACTAGATCTACTTTCCCGTATTTATACAAGTTATGTTATATGCAGCTGTCACTTATGATAGGTACCAAAAATGTATTTTTTTTTATGTTGGGTGAAAAAAATATATTTGTATTTTCTAAAGTGGATTTCATATATAAATCAGGGTATACACTATGATGAAAGGAATTGCTTCTGGTCACTATAGTCAAAATGACAAAATGTGTATAAGAGCGTTTATCATAGCAGACACAACTCATCTCCAGGCTCGCATATTAATTTTTGTGTGCACGCGCGAGGTATGGGAGCAAGAGGAAAAAGAATAGACCTACGATATGTAAGAAATTTGTGCAGTGAATTCATATTTGAATGATTACTCGACATTTTCCGTGCTGACAATGGGGTACAAAGCAACAAAGTTTTTGTTAATAACTACATTATGTCCCTATTAAGACAGAAATAAGATTTGTGCACAATGATTATCTGTGAAGCCATTCTATAATGGTTAAAAACGGCCTTTTCAATGCAGTTTATATATATACTCGTAAATATCATTTAATATTTCAAATAATTATATTCAATACTAGGGACTTCTATTAACACTCTAAGCTACATTAATGTTTAATCAAAATTGTTTCACGTGCAATAATCTTCGCGTAAATGTACGATTTATAAGTAACTATCACATAATTAATTGGCATGTGATGCATACTCTTAAGGCCTTCACTTATTTTAAAGGAAAACTACACATAGGCCTATTGCAGTAGACTATATCTAATCATAAATCATAATGATAGTTATTAGTTTTTAAAACCAATGAAACAGCTGTCACATAATTTATAATTTTGGCTTATGACTTTGTTAAATAAAAACGACTGTTTTGGGTTGAGAAATGAAGATTATATTTTTCCAAACCTCTGATTTGATCTCCTTACTGTGGAATTTTTGGTAAGCCTTCTTTAAAAATAGCTATTTTCACTTTTATTTAAACATTTTTTATAAATAATTAAACTTAAAATGCAAGTTTTTTTATTTCTAAAGGGATATGCTAATAGCTCTTTTATCAATTTCTGTCTGAACCATATTTTGGAATAACAAACCACTTATTAAGTATCCTGAGATTTCTTATCCCCCGAAATGCATCTCAAGGCTCAGGTAGGATTGTCCCAAAGAAATATAAAAAGAAATGAATGTTTTGTAAGTGTAAAGGTATTTTGGTAGTCAGTCATAGATCAACCCCCTAGTGGTTGAAAATTTATTCGATTCCCTAGCGGTCA
Organism: Timema poppense; assembly: GCA_902141375.1. Lineage (NCBI taxonomy): Eukaryota > Metazoa > Arthropoda > Insecta > Phasmatodea > Timematidae > Timema > Timema poppense. The sequence continues at coordinate 103,832 of CABFOV010000253.1, forward strand.
TTCAGAAGTCAAAACCACCATTCTCGTTGATTACATGGATTAAGACGATAGGCTCACAATCGACTTGATTTTATGTGACAAGAGGTTCAGGGTTCGATCATGACTAGTTACGCTTGTGGATTTTCACATCATTAGAGTTATCACTGTGGTTTTACCCGTCTCCTATCCACACTAATGCTGAAACACTTCCTAAAACCTATATTATACCTTCTCCTTAGAGTAAGCTTTTAGTAACCCTCTTGTTGATTACAATAGTTTTAAAAAGATAAGGCCATAAACTCACATAGAACTCCAATATAATATAAGAGATTTAATCCTAAACTGGTGAGTTATGCTTTTTAATTTATGATTTTCTTTCTTTTCATCAAATATTGTCTTCACTCGAATACAAACTAATCTTAAATATATTTCGTATCTCAATCGCTCAAGTACAGTAGAAAATAAGAATAATATAATTCGTTCTACTGTATAACTTCTTCACAACTACATACAGACACACACACACACACACACAAATCTAATCACATCGTTCCCCTACGGGGTAGGCAATAAACTATGTATATAGCTAAAAAAAAATACATCGTACTTAATCCACCCTCACTAACTTTCTTCAAACTTCCTTATCCTTGCATGCTCCCTTCGCTTCAATAACATTCATAAACCGAATCATGCATGCTCTTTTATTCTTAAAACTCTTAATGTTTTGCTTTTTCACACATTCGTCTACAACATTTAGCCACGTCTTACACGGCCTACGCCTTCCTTTAGATCCACACACTCTACCTTCATATATTTGTTTCGTCACTCAATCCACATTCATTCTCTCATTTTCACAACCAAATAACATAAAATAAAAATAGGTTCCTCCACTAATACACAATACTTGGTTGAGAATATGGATGATCAACAATTTGAGAAACTAGTAATAAGGTTCGAGCTCCAGAAAAGGGGTGGGTTTGGCGTGGGGACAATAAGGCCAGTCAACTTGTGGTTCGGTAATTAAACTTTTTTTTTTTAACACCGTGTCTTACTGTACATTCTAGTTTCACGCCTATGCACTAATTAAGCTAAGGGGTTAAGGATGAGTAAGGTTGAGTTCATGGGAAGTATACCCACATTCGCGTGAAGGAAGAGTGAAAATCAATTTAGGAAAAATCACCATCAGTAGACCCTATCGGGATTCGAATCATGATATCCCCATCATTGGCAGTCTAGTCTATTGCAAGCTGTGCCGTTTGGCCAATTGTATTTCGATTTTGGACCATCTCATCCTACTAGGCTGTTCACACACACACACACACACACACACACACACTCACAC
>CABFOV010000253.1:107768-151614 GCA_902141375.1 Timema poppense
AAATTTTAGAATCCCTTACTTCGAGACGAGAACGAGAATTAAAAATTTCAAACTAATTATTTCTAAATTTGATAATATTACGTACGTTAAAATACTGACAATATTTAATTTGTTAAATGAATACATAGGCCCTAATAGAGGAAATTTAAACATATATATATATAAATAAAAAGTTAAAATTTTAAGCAATTGGTGACCTGGCGGTCTAGGGGTAAGGTGTCAGACTTCTATGCTGGCGGCCAGGGTTCAATCCTCGGTCCTGGCAAAGATTTATCTGATTACCAAACCCTTCCTTCACCTCTGACAAAACATCTTGTGAATGTGAGGAATGCCAAGCCTCCACCGTGGTTCGGATTACACGTTAAACTGTAGGTTCTTCATTTCATCTCACAATCACCCTACCATTACACATTAGCGTAAGTGCGTATAACCCGAACGGGTAGTAAGACGCGGTGCTAATAATAATAATAATAATAATAATAATAATAATTTAAGCAATTTTTAAATATTCCTCTATAACTTAGGCTACTTAAATTAAAAACATCTATGAAACACATAAAATCTAAATTTACATCTAGAATAGGTTGACATACATGTTTATATTTAAATAATAAATAAAACATGAAAAGTAAAAAAGTATATTAAATATGTAAAAAAGCAATTCCTGAACTTTTCCCGAAATTTTAGGGATTACAGTATCGACATTTGGGCCGGGAACGAGAAATATTCTATCCCACGGGGATCCCGAAATTCGGGAATACCGCACACCCCTATCCACAAATGGAGTGCACAAACAAAACGCAATCCATTAACATCACAATATTTACCCAAGCACGATCAGAAATATGCTGGGGATAAAAAGCTACACAGTTCACCAAAGAGTATAAATAATATACTCTGTCACAGAAACATAGATAATGATAGCATCATGGTTTTCCAAAGTGCATTGTCTCCAGAAATGGTTTATTTTAATTCCTGTGTTACCACTAGGTAAGAGCTAATAATTCATCCTTCGATGTTTAGCTTTGTTATCTTAAAGATAATAGATCTCATAAGCAGGCCCAAACTCAACTCCTGGCTCGCATGAGGTACGGGAGTTAGAGGGAAAAGAAAAAAACAATATATTCCAGAAATGTGTGCAGTGCATTCGTATTCGTATGATTACTCGAAATTTCCCGTGGTGATGTTGGGGGACAAAGCGACAAAGTTTCTTGTTATTATTATTATTATTATTATTAGCACCGCGTCTTACTATCCGTTCGGGTTATACGCACTTACGCTAATGTGTAATAGTAGGGTGATTGTGAGATGAAATGGAGGACCTACAGTTTAACGTGGGATCCGAACCACGGTGGAGGCCTGGCATTCCCCACATTCACAAGATGTCTTGTCAGAGGTGAAGGAAGGGTTTGGTAATCAGATAAATCTGTGCCGGGACCGAGGATTGAACCCCGGACTCCAGCATAGAAGTCTGACACCTTACCCCTAGACCGCCAGGTCACCAAGTTTCTTGTTAATAACTATACAGTACGTCCCTATTATGACAGAATGAAGATTTAGTCACAGTGATTACTTGTGAAGCCATTCTAAAATGGTTAAAAAGTCCTTTTCAATGCAGTTTTTATCCAAATATAATTTAATATTTCAAAAATAGTCTTTAATAGGAACATCTATTAACTATTTATTTACATTAATGTTTAATCAGAAATGATCCAAGTGCGATAGTGTTCATGTATATTTTACGATTTCAAGCCGATTTTATCACAGATTAAAGGGCATATAATGCACGCTCTTAGAGATAATATAAAGTGTTTGCTTTCTTAAATGTTTAGATTTTTTGTCTGCCTATAAAAAGTTAAAATTTTAAATCATATTGAGAAGTTTTTTTATATTACCGGTTAGCCATTTCCCACCCCCTATTTTAAATTATAAGCTTTCCAGATTTTTTGTTTTTGGTGGGGTGGTCCTTTTGAGTAATTTAAATTCCATTCAATTGCGAAAAGAAGATTTTATAATAATTTTGGAAAAATTTAAGCTAAATATCTCCTCCCTCCCCAACTTTTTTCAGTTTCCACATTCCATTATGCAATTTTATGATTTATTTGATTATATTATATGGTTTATTTACATTGTTGCCAGATTTCAATTTTAAATAAACCGAAAAATAGTTTTTTTATATTAGTTGTAAAAATGTCAAGTTCTTCCATTTTCTGGGCTTCAATTTTTAAACGTGTTATGTTCAGATGTCAATCGGATCGTCGGAAGGATCTATTGACTTACATGTAAAGTTTACATTTTATTTAACACTTCAGCCCTTAATATTTATTTGTACTGGCATTTTTACTTGGTTGCCTAGTATAGATTTTATTCCACATTTGGAAGTAGCTTTTTAATATTAGTATTTGCAATTTTGAACCTCCAACCACACCACCTTTTCTTCAATACACCATTATACAATTTTAAATTCTATATTTATTTGGTTATCTGGAGTTGTCTTTCTACTTATCTACAAATCTTAATTTTATACCTCATCTACTAAAATCTTGTTTTCTTATTATAAACCCCCCCGTTTCCTAAGGCGCAATTTTGAAACTTCCCATTTTGTTGGTGTTTATATGGGGCAATAATGATACCTTTCTGCTTAGATAAATTTCAAGTTACCAGGTCCAGGGGTTGGGGAAATACTGTAATGAGTGAGTGAGATAGTGAGCAGGCTCTTTTATTTTTATATACGTGACATATAATTATATTCTTAACACGATTTATTTTGTGAGACGTTTGCTATTTGACATGAACAGCGTAATATATATATTTATCTATGGAATGAAGTTAAGTTACTACTTCTATAGATAAAACTTAAGTTACATAAACTTATCAAATTAAATTTTTGAAATTATTTATCTCTGACCAAATGGTATGTAAATTTTAAATTTTAAATGAGCTATACAAAATAAAAAAATAAAGCCTAGTTCAACTCTACTGCCTGTTCAAGTGACAGCTTATGTAGCAGAACCCAGAGTAAGTTCTGATATTTTTTTTAGGAGCACAAGACCTTTGTATAAGAACCCCAATTTTTTCGATTTGAATTCTGTATTAATAGCTTCCACAAATCTGTTGACCAAAGTATATTATACATAGATTCACATTTTACCATTGAAAATTTTAAAATAATAATGATAATTCTTTAAATAAATTATTTATATTTTAAATAAATAACCTGTTATGTAGAACTTGGAAATTACCCGTCAAAAGAAATTTTGTTTTCTGAAACTTCGACTTTCTTTTGGATATTTTTTAAAATTGAAACTATTGATTCGAATGTTCGAATGTTTAAATGGTTAAACACAATGTGGATAATAATAAATTTATGAGAATATAGAAGAGGTCATGGACACATGAAAGATTTATAATACTGGCTTTTAAATTATGGGGAAAGTAATATACTTATTATCTTAGATACCCATTAATTTGATATTAATAATTTAAAATTAAAAAAATCTGGGATATTCCTATCTGAATAAGTAATTTTTTATTCAATTAAATATTTACATCAATGATTTTAGGATGGGGTTAAATCATATACAAACGTATAATACGGTACTATTCATTTTTACAAATATTTGGCACATTTGGTTTGTTAGTTTAATACTAAACAGCGTCTATAATCGGGTATGGTTGGACAGAAAATGAGAAAACATTTCAGTAGGTTCCACTAACCTCATATAATGTTCCAAGGAAAGATTAAACCAACTATATTCTACGTGTTAATGGTATAGTTATATTTACATTTAAATAAGTTAACTAAATACTACTTGTGATTGGGATCGCATCTTAGAAACAAATACTAAATCTTGATAATCGATAAACTATTGATATGAAAGTGCACTAAATTAACATTTGCAAAATGTATCTATATAAAAAGAAAGAACATGAAAACATAATATATGATTTTCCTTTGTTACCAGGTTTGGTTCCAAAACAAGCGCAGTAAGGAACGTAGGTTGAAGCAACTGACCTCTATGGGTCGCGGTCCATTCTTTGGCAGTTCACGCAAGATGAGAGGTTTTCCAATGAACCTAAGCCCAGGGGGTTTGGATGAGCCACCACCAGGATTCCCTTACTTTGCCACAGCTGATGGGAAGTTTGAGTTTGGATACGGTGGTCCAGCTGGGTTTCACCATGAGTTCTTTCCTGGCCATCACCCACACCAGGGACCTCCTGGACAACCTCTGCCCTTCAATGGTCCAGGTAAGGTTCCAAAATTATTAAAGCAGGGGATACATATATTAACGGACATCGGTGTAACGAAATCGGGTTTGACGTTAGACTAATCAAATTCTATTATTCACAAATTCACTTATATATAACAGAAAAATCAGAGAACAAGAAAACTAATTTGAAAACGAAGACAAAGAAAAAAAATATAGGAGGTTTTGGAAACGATATTTATCCACGTGGAAATATAATCCTCATTAAGAGTCCAATGAAAAACATCCCCTATCTAACAAACTTATATCAGCTTCATTGGGGATTGGTACCTACCACCCATTATTTTATTGATAGTCCCAACTTTAGACAGCAGAATCCCATAGCTAAAGATATCATCAAAAATGCAGGCTTATTATCCCTGTTACTAGAATCAAGGATTCTTTACAATAATTGTATAAGTAATTAATCTATAAAATGCTCTTCAATCAAATTATTGGATTAAAAAAAGTTATGCTTTTAACTCTTAGATATTGACCAAATAAATTTCATAATTCCAGAGTCATGTGTGATATGCACAGTTTTGTTTAAAATCCTAAAATAACTAAGCATTAAATCATAGAAATATCCCACTATTCAGTTATATCTATACATTATGATTAAAATACTTAACGTGCGTAGCAGTAAAATAAAATGTAAAATAGAGTAAAATGTATAGTATAAAATGTGTGAATTGTTCTAGTCTAAGTGCAGAGTGCTGAATAGCACAGCTAATGTCAGTGGGGTGTTGTTGCTTGTTAACAGGTGGACCCATGGATCAAGGCCCGGGAATGCCAATGGGTGGAGAATTCGGGGGCCTGACACCAGAACCACCCCCAGGATTTTTGGCTCAACCACCTCCAACTAATGAACAGTTACTGTCTCAGCGCGCCAGTCCAGAGTTCATGAGCTCGCAAGGTGAGTTAATAAAAAGAATCAACTTTTTACGAGTTCACATGATCAAGTTTAAGGTGCATGATGCATGTAAGCAGGTAGAGTTAAACTTGATTATTAATTAGGTGCTAGAAAAAATATTTTGTAACTAATTGTTCTATAAATAGTTTTACATAATTTGTTTTCATAGAAAAATTATGTTTATGTGTCAAATTTATTAAATCGATATTAGCTTAGATTATATATATATGGTGGGGGTTGGGCTAATGTTCTGAATCTGGCCTCTGCTATCCTGACGTATAGAGGAATCCATTTCTGAGGTGGAAAGCAGAGGGTACCTACAGTTTTACGTGGGTTCCGAACCACGGTGTGGGCCTGGCATTCCACACATACACAAAGCGTGAAAGCACACACTTTGCGAGAAGTGAAGGAAGGGTTTTGTAATCAGATAGATCTGTGCTGGGACAGGTATTATATAAAATATCAAAACCAAAGTCGATCTTGGTTTAACTCTCAAATAATCACTGCTATAGATTGCATATAGATTTAAGACCTTTTTATATCACACTAGCGTTGTTTTTGAATGGTATGTTATTGGATACTTTTTTTAAACAATCAATCACTATAGTATAACGTTAATAAAACTACTTAATTCATTTGTGGCCTATTAAAAATTAAAAATTAGGATTTGAGGGTTATGATCACCTCAGTGGCTTAATGCTTAGGGCTACTGGCTTGATATCGAGAGGTCCTGAGTTCAATCCCTGGCATATCTAGATTTTCTATATGGTTGTGGGTCTGTAACGGAGTCAAATGCGACTAATGATGATCAAAGTGGAGCTACTTTAATGAAAAAATTATCCGCTTCAATGAATAAAACTGAGATTAGTATTTAATTAATGAGGCGTATCATTAACAATATTAAGTTTTATTTATTAATTAAAATGTTACTTTATTAATTTGTAACTATGTGAGAGTTTGAATTTATTTATGATTCCCAAAATAAAAAAATAAATTCTAAAAGCTCATTAAAATAATAGTAATAATTTTAAGCATAATTTTTTTATTTATAATAATTAAAATTCTATAAAGAAATTTGTAACTATGTGGTAAATTAAATTTATTTGTTATTCGCCCAACATAAAAAAATTTTTAAAAATTAAATTTAACAGAATCGGATTCTCAAACATTTGTTTAGGAAAAACCGATCTCCAGTGACAAAAACGTAAACATATCCCCTATTTCTTTCATTTAATTCCCCTTTAAAAAACATTGTTTAGCTCCACATTCTGAGATTAGAGTGCTCTTCTTTAATTGTACTGTACAGTCCTCCAACAACAAACTGCTAAACGTGGATCGTTTGAAGGAGTCTACCTGTTTTAAAATGTATTATATTTAATAATTATTGCGATCGGTATGTGTATCGGTAGACTCATACTTCATAAGCTAATTCACTTATTAATACATTTCAAAAAGGGATACATCTTTTTGGGAAATGGGTTTGGACTATGTGTATATTTAATCTAAAATTTTGTGCATATGACATTTTTTTTATTATTTCTATCGTATGTAACTCGTAGCCCAGTTTGTGGAAAGATTAGTCAGTACTAATATACTATCTCCCAAGGGACGCCCAAATGTTCTAATCGTATATTATTTTCGTTTAGGCTCTTTACATATCCTGATGAGATAAGGTGATGGTGATAGTGAATATGAAGGTGTGGGACAAGTTTTTTAAATTAAGTAATTAAAGCTAGCTAGCCATACCCGGGTACTAGACAGGAGTTGAACCCGAGGCCCCTAGGTTTGTAGCCAGTTGAGCTGACAAGTGACCAGTATACCATGGGGCCGGCTTTTAATATGAATACCTAAGCAATTTCCAAGCAAAGTCCCGCTTGTGGCCCGGATTAACAGCAAGGCTGAAGAATAAAGAAAAAAACTTTCTCTGTTGTTTATGCCGCACGTGCAACGTGCTTTTATTCTACATTCAGGGGCATTCTTGATTTAAGTATTATCATCCATAAGTAGATTAAATTAATATACCACAATATGACACCCGAAACACCAGATACGTTGATAAAGGCATCAGTTATAAAAAAAACTGGCGTGCGTGAAGAGCTCTTAACTAAACACATCAAACTGTGAAAAGTATTTGTGTTAGAAGAATGAATCTTATATCAAAATACAATTCAGTAAATTATGATCATTTTGTACACTTATACTACCCATATATCTCAATTAGGAAAGAACTTTTACAAAGACTGAAAATATGTCTGCACTAAAACCCCCATTATAGCTGTTTCGTTAGAAAACATTTTTTTAAAAGCAAACCAACTGGAATATGGGACTATTAATAATATACTCATGTATATTAAGGTTTTTATAACAAGTCCTGAAAAAAATACTGTGGTTGTCCAAGTAGTTCACGAAAAACTGTGAGTTATTTTTTAGGATTTTCGAGTATTTGATCATGGTAAACATACTACTCAAGTTTCCCCTGCAAGAACTTACTAAGACATTATGAGTCGCACCACCAGTATTGGTGCACATAGCCTATAGACCGAAAAGATAGTAAGTAGTCTCTATTTCTATAGAATGTTTTCCTTATCTTGAGTTACAATCACGATATGTCCCTTAAACTAACGCTGAAAATACCAGTTTAACCACTTGACAATCCGTATACTTAAAAAAGATATCGTACACGTTAGATCAATGATTGCAGGGTGCTTACCAAGTTTATTTGTAACAAGTTGAAGTTATAAATATTTTAAAATGGTATGCTTCATCTCAGACACAATTTACATTTATGATATTGAAGTTTGATTAATTTTTAAAAATAAGATTATAAGTAACATATCTTAATTTCGGCTATTGCAGTGACACTTGGTAAGTCACATTACTACCCCGTTCATATTTGTTATGTTGTAATGTTTATTATGGCATGTGCTAGTAGAAAAATTTTAATGACTTATAATACAACAGTACCCTAGCCGCTTCAATGGCCAAATGGTCTAACAAATCACTCTCGTGTTGTATTGGCCTGCGGAAGATATGGAAATCGGGGTTTTAATCCCAGTTTGGTCTATTAATGGTGGTTTTCCCTAAATGATTTACCACTTTCCTTCCACTCAAATGTATGTAGATTCCCTATAAATGCTTCCTTTATCATCCCTACCCCATATGAGTAATTATCATCTATGTGTAAAACCTGAACAGTTAGTTAAACACTGTGATAAAAAAATGATATGGGGAATACACTACTAGAAAAGCCAATGAATTATTTCTAAAAAAGTTAGGTAGTAGGCCTTAACTCTAATATTAAACAAATGTATTCCTAAATAGCAATGTATTCTAAATGCTATTGAAAAATAAATGTTATTTTTTATAACATTTTACTGTACACTAAATAATAAATACTAACTACCGTATTGGAAATTTCACTCTAATATAACTTAAATGCACCCTTTATTGACGCGTTTCAGACCACTCTTTAATAAATAAAATAAAAGATAGTATATACTTTAGTAGAGCACTGTAGATTACGCTCTAATAGAAAAACGGTTTTCCCTTTATTAACATGCCACAACTGTCACTCTAAGTAAAAACAATTCAATAATATTTATAAACGTACCAGACAGTACAGACAAAAAAGTAATAAACGCACTGAAAAATACACGCTCACAGTTGCTTACTCCAATATCACGCCTGACAATGTACGCTCATAGAAAACAATTGGCTACTTCATCACCACGCATGTCAGTACATGCTTTTAGAAGAAGAAAAAATGCATACTCCATTACCAAAAATAACAGTATATGCTTAAATAAAACAATTGCATACTTCATTAACACTCATGACAGTACAATCTTATACACGCTATCTATCATCATGAGTGACGAAAAACATCCCATCAACTGCATATGCAGAGACAACTAGCGCTTCAGTAAAGGATGGTAATATATAACCATAATATGACAAGTTCTACCTTCACATATGTTATATACAAATAGTGAACAACGGGCTAGATAATAGGTTACCTTACCGCATTAGACGTAATACTGGAATTGATCCAATTAATACATATCCAACTCGTACCAAACATTGTGACTTTAGGTATAAGGTACGAACACACGCTATATATTTTGTACCAAACCCCGAATTTGGACAGGGTTGAAAACTTGTAGGCGTTTTCAATAGATTCATCTGCATTTTTCTGATCAAGAGAAAGTACAGCAAGAGGTATATTTCTAGTATAAGTACTCTGAATAAAATCTCGTATAAGAAGCAAATGTTCAGATATGGACAGTTGAGGGATTCAATAAGTTTGGGAATGATGAATCACATTGGAGAGAACAACTCGCGTGCTAGAAGATATGGTACGGTATGATATTTTATAGTCAACATGAAGTAAAGAGATTGGTCTTCAATTATGTACAAAGTTCTATCCCCGTCCTAAGGAATTAAAATAGGGACAAACTTCTTCATTGACGACGATAACCTACCAAATTACAGAGCAGCATAAACCATCTTTGAAAACATTGGACCTATTTTATTCCAAAAACATTGATAGAACTCACATGAACGACCGTCATAACTGGTAGATGTATTTTTATTGCGTGCATGAAATACTTCCATCAACTCACTCCACTAAGGAAATGTCAGAATCACCCACTTCAGATAAGGAGGGAAAACCATTATAAGGTTATAGCCCTTCAACACTGGTTTTTAAACACGAAGAAAAATGTTTCCTACAATGTTTACAAGCATATTTACTAATTTCGCTGGGGTCCATGGAGTTTTTTTTATTAGGATATATATGTCCTGAATAAAAACTGGCAATATTACTGATAATTAATTTGTAAGGTTCGTTCTCTGACAATTGTGTGTTGAGCCTCCAATACGACTGTCTTCAATTTTACATCAACTTGCAGCATACACATATACCCAGGTTGGTCAGAAAATATAAAACTATTTTTGGTTGTATAACAGAATCAATCAAATTATGATTTATATAAATGCGTTCTAACCCTGAATTGAGGCATATTTTTATGTACACCCATATATGTGAAACTTATTTCATCAGGATGAACGTTTTTCCATACATCAGACCATTTATTAAGTGAAACTACATGTTGGAAAGCCTTGCTAAGCGCTAGTGTAGTCTCATTGCAATTTAATCCAGTCTTCTGGTGGAAGAGTTACGTTCCAATCATCGTCCAGAAACAGATGCTCTAAGACGCCAAGGTGCTGTAAGTGGAGTGTCAAAACCTCGACCACAAGAGTGGCCTGAACATTATCTTGAGGCAGATATACATACAAAGTGGTAAATTATACCATGCCTTATCAATATTACAACATGTACATATCCTGGTTCCAATAGTGTGTCCTAGAGTTATAACCTCATGGTCTAAAGATAATCTGATTTCAATTACTAGCCCAGAATTGAAGGGGCGATAAAAAGCTAAGTTCTGCTAAGGTATATGACGTAGATGGTAAGCTCAAGTTAGTTTCCTGTACAAACAATATGTCTCTTCTTACAAGTTTTAAGTACACAAAAAACTGGTACTGTCTGCTTTCACTGTATAGTTTCCGTGACTTAAGAGTGAAATTACAAATAATAAAAAGTATGGACAAATAGAAACACATTATGCTATTATATAAATGCATCATTAAATATTTTGAAACATAATAACCCGCTTCTTGCAGTGATTTTATCAAACGCAGCAAGAGTTGCCTTATATTGTGACTTCGAACATAGAACAACAAATCCTGCAACAATTCTAATAGGTCCTTATATTGTTTTGTGATTTCATATGCCACTGCAGAAGTGTTATAAAAATCCTATATATTTAAAAAAAACTTAAAAACATTTATTTATTCAAAGGATATTGTTTGTCTTTAAAATGGTATCTTTTGATTATTTTATCAATACTCGTAACATCTTTGACTTTTAATCTTTCTGCCTGTGAACTCCAAGAAAACTTTTACACAACGGACATATTATAATCAGGGTCACAAATATTTTCTAGTTATTGACGCTTTACAACGTTCTCATTGGCATCCGATGAATAATCAAGAACATTAATTGACCCTTTTCCACCAATAGAGATCATACCACTATTTGACATTAAGAACTCCCTAGTACTACCCTCCTATATCCATGTGAAAATCACTCACTTTATAGGGTGACTTTTGAACATACTGTAGTACACAACCCGCCTCGGTGGCGTAGTTGGCTAACGCGCTTGTCGTGTTGAGCTCAACCGCTGAGGACGGGGAGATCGAGGTTCGATCACTTCCTCTAATTCAACCTTCCTAATTCCTAATCCATTAGAGTAATTAGTACTTAAAGCGTATAGCCCGAACGGGTAGTAGGACGCGGTGCTAAATATTATTATTATTATTATTATTGTAGTACACAATCCGTTTCCATACTCCCAAAAACTAGAGAACTGTCTGTGACTTCAACCTTTCTGTTGTTGGATCTCGGAAAGTAACTTAGATCGATGTTTAGGGACAGGAAGTTTGCTAATAATTGGTATATAATCAACAGATTGCAAATTAACTGATTGAATGGCATCAGTGCCACCCCTGACCTTGGTCAACTGCGTCATTTTGTTAGTGCCAGCGACAACATACTGAATGTTCGGTGGGGCTCCCTTGACCACTCAGTGGCCGACACATCTTGTTAACTGTTCTTCGCCATGTGTCTGGGAAGAGAGCAACGAAAACCCTTAGCATGGAAAATTGTCAAATTAGTATTTGAAGGAAGTGCGTCTTCCCTGTTAGGGATAATATAAATAGTACGTTTAAACAAGTAGACTTGGGAAAACTGTGTTAATCTAGAACGGATATTAATTTCCCTCATCGTAGGTGACCTGGCGGTCTAGGGGTAAGGTGTCAGACTTCTATGCTGGCGGCCGGGGTTCAATCCTCGGTCCCGGCAAAGATTTATCTGATTACCAAACCCTTCCTTCACCTCTGACAAGACATCTTGTGAATGTGAGGAATGCCAGGCCTCCACCGTGGTTCGGATTCCACGTTAAACTGTAGGTCCTTCATTTCATCTCACAATCACCCTACCATTACACATTAGCGTAAGTGCGTATAACCCGAACGGGTAGTAAGACACGGTGCTAATAATAACAATAATAATAATAATAATAAACTTGCAGTCGAGCCTGTTCGACGAAATTCCTTGTCATCCAGGTTCCGAACCCAGCACATTTGTTTGACCTCCACTCATGTGGAGGACAACACAATATAACACATAAAAATTCACTAGTAAATAGATACACACAAAAATATTCTCGAGGTTAATGTAACACAAAATTCATGGCGTAGCACAAAACTTCAACAGAGCAACGTTCAACACACGTCCACTCGCCACGAGAGCATCTGACAGGTAGACAAGTGGACAGAGATAATTGTAAAATGCACGTTTATGGTTTCGAAGGTAGTACGTATATCGGCTAAATGTAGTTTTAATCTAGTCTTGTTTGCCGGTAACGAATAGGTTGGTTCTCATATAAAGACTGGTTACCATACATAATATATGATGCTAGATATGCCTTATTAATTTAATTATAAAAAAAATAATTATTTTAGTATCCATTGTTTTTTAAATCTCTGATACATTTTTTTTAACAAAATGTAATATACTAGATAAATGCAGTTTTCATTTGAAAAAGTAGGCTCCTATAACGTGAATTTAATTTATTTACAATAGCAGACACTTTTTATAGGCTTAAATTTTAAAATTTGCTTACATACCGTTGTTATGAAGATTACGAATAAATTTTCCATTGAGTTAATGGTTGCCGAGTAAGCGAGTCCTTCAAGTACATTTCATAACGACTGACCAAAAATTACCTGTCTATTTATTGGCTTATTATTATTATTATTATTATTATTTAATGGTGTATTATTAACGCTAGAACTTGCCAAGGGTAATAATTTTAGTAAATGAACATGTATCTCAAAACCTAACTGATGATACTGGTTACCTGTGGGATAGTTTCCCTGTTTATCTGACACAATAGAACCGATACATCTTTTGAAAGATCAAGAACAGTATAAATGGAAAAAAAAAATATTAAAAAAAAAACTTTCGTCCTCATGATTTTAATAAGTTATTCATTCAAATCGACTGAGTGGATCAATAAGCTTTTCCTATTTAAAGTTGTGTTACGTGACAAATTAAAACGGTCATAACAAGTAATATTTGAACCAAGTAATGAAATAGGAGTTGGTCCCGAGCAGCTGTTCCCCAAGCACGCCATTAAGATGGTCATTAATTTGAAAAGTGGGTTTTGTCACGCTGACTTAGATTATAATTGAGGGCTTTTAAAAAGTGTAGACCCCAATGGTTAAGAAAGCGTTTTAGCAGTGTAAAAATATGTTTCATTAGCTAGAAGTATATTTAATAATTTCTTAGCTTCTCGGTGGGCATACAACTAGACGTTAATATATACATGTCTTGTTTTCCTATGAAGGCTTAAAATCGTGGCACCGGTGACATGGCGGTCTAGGGGTAAGGTGTCAGACTTCTATGCTGGCGGCCGGGGTTCAATCCTCGGTCCCGGCAAAGATTTATCTGATTACCAAACCCTTGCTTCACCTCTGACAAGACATCTTGTGAATGTGGGGAATGCCAGGCCTCCACCGTGGTTCGGATTCCACGTTAAACTGTAGGTTATTCATTTCATCTCACAATCACCCTACCATTATACATTAACGTAAGTGCGTACAACCCGAACGGGTAGTAAGACGCGGTGATGATGATAATAATAATAATAATAATAATATCGTGGAAGATTTTATCAAAGGAGTTATTTATAAATAGTTTCCCACTCTCCTCACACACAATTTTGGGTATATTTTCTTTAAATTCTACCTTCTTAATCCCTACCCCAATAGTTTAACTGAGTGCGTGTTGGCATGACGGGTAGCTAAACACGATGCATTAACGTACTTTCCAAGCCAAGCTAACTCATTATAGGCTAAATGCTGATCTAAGAAGTATCCTCCGTTTATCCTACAAGATATCAAGCTTACTTTACTTGGTTCCAACATAGTGCTGCCTCTTTGATTGGACCATAATATCATCACTGATTGGGAAACTGCTACCTTTCAGTGTAAACGGAGTGTACATGCATTAAATATAATATTGAATACGGTAAAAAAAAAGGTTTGGTATATTAAGATACATAACATGTTTGTATAATGAGATACAACAATGATTTTGTTGCTTGTAGTTTAAGAAAAATAACCTGATTTCATTGCTATAATAAGGCCAATTATGCTTCATTTATTTGATATAACCATTATGTTAAATTGTATTGCAAACTGGATGAAAGTGCCTGGCATTTCCTGGGTAAGGTTTACATTCTTGTAAAATATCCTCAAATTTAATGTTGAGATTTCACCTTGGTGATAAATTTTAACAGAAAACCATTCTCTACTATATTCAACCACATATATTGACATTGAAAAGTTATTAAATAATATATTAACAACAACACAAACAAATTATTATGTGAATCAACTCTTCAGGTTCATAATTTAAAAGTTAAATAAATAACTTTTTCATTTTCTTAATTTTCAATAAGTACATATATACATTTTCATCATACTAAATGTATTGAGTTGGTAGTTTTTAAAAGACGCCTAAGGTCCACACGCGCAAGTTTTCTTAAGTACACAAGGCAATAATTAATTCATTTGTATCAGGAACTGAAATGATGGCTATTCACCGGATCAGTCCTGACATTTGAACCAAATTCTGTTAAGTGCAAAGTTACAACAAGGGACACTGGAATCAAACAAGGGACTTTTGGCTTTGGATACCAAGCACTAAGCAATCCTGGTTTGTCTCATATCTAGGGACTTCTTTCACTAGTTGTTGGTGTATTGTATCTGTATGTGGTAGCTTACCACTGATACATCCGGATCTATCTCATATCTAGAGCCTTCTTTCACTAGTTGTTGGTGTATTGTATCTGTATGTGGTAGCTTACCACTGATACATTCTGATCTATCTCATATCTAGGGACTTCTTTCACTAGTTGTTGGTGTATTGTATCTGTATGTGGTAGCTTACCACTGATACATCCTGATCTATCTCATATCTAGGGACTTCTTTCACTAGTTGTTGGTGTATTGTATCTGTATGTGGTAGCTTACCACTGATACATCTAGATTTATCTCATATCTAGAGCCTTATTTCACTAGTTGTTGGTGTATTGTATCTGTATGTGGAAGCTGATGAAAGTATCAACCTCTAATATCTATCTAGGCCTACAATCACAGTCCACAGTGACTTGTATCTGACATTAAGCTACCATGAACTTAGTATTATTAATTAATATGTATCTTAAACTGATACGTGATGATTATCCCAAGGGTCATCCCCAATAGCTGAATCAAATTCTATAAGGTGTCTCAATTATAGAGCATTGACGCGCTAAGCCAAATGTCCCGGTCTTGATTCCAGTGTTCAAGTTGTCGTTTCTCACTTGATTGAATTCATAAGCCAGGTTTTAAATGTTTTTGTTCATTTGTTTAGGTGTGATTCCCACCGTTGATTACATGATTCACATCATCGGGCTAGCATTATATGTAAAAGCACAAAGGTTACCACTCGATATTAGGCCCATGAAAACTATCTGATCTGTATATTTATTGTTAGTGTTTTAGTCACACAAATCATTGTCCACGTGTTCTACGGCATCAGACTCACAATTTGTATATAAGTTTTAAAATTTCTAAAACAAAACAGCCTAGGTGTACAACCTCAGGTTTCCATAATTACCTATTCAATGTTAGGTCCAGATTTTACAGCGTTAACACATACATATAAATGTAATTCTATTTATATGATTATCATGTTCTATGCTAGTTTGGAGTCTTAGTCGTCTATTAAATGGGAGACATCATGTATTTGTGTGAATAGTTATCTATGTAATTGTAAGATAAAAACAAATAAAAATGTGGAACGTTTCAAGTGTAATTCTTATTTCAAAAGAAACTCTTTTTTTACCTACTAATGTGCATATGAAAACAAAAGACGAATTTCAAAGAAAAGTGACTGTGTTTACTAATATATCCTATAGCTTATCTTTGGATTTTGAGTTAATAATTTTTCTTCCTATACAAGTTTGAAAAAAATGCATTTTATAATCTAAAGTACATTAAATTGACACAGGATGACTGTTTTTCACCGAGTTTAAGACTTCAGTCTCACAATAAATTTATTTATTAAAAAAAGCCCAAAATGCACACCTTCAGCTTCCCCTAAAATAAAGACTTGACTTGTTGTGGAACGACTTTATAATAGTGAAGGGGCTGTGATTCTCTTATTGATAACACAAACTTTAAGTGAATCAGTAAATGGAATATATAATTTTGGCTTACAACATTTTATGGCGTGAATATTGGTCAAGAAATTATCATTTAATTAATAACACCTCTAACCCTGAAGAAAGAAGCCATGTTTCCTAAAGTTTTTTTCAGTGTTTATTACTTTTTATTATTGTGTTTACATTATTTTAAAATTAACAAATTTAAAAAAAGTTACGTTATTCATAACTTCTATTTCTATGCTATCAAGTTTTAATAACGTATGAACTATTTCTACACGTTTATGTGAATTAAATTTTATCTGCGTACCAACAGTGGCTGCTGAATTATGAGTACATATTTAAATTGATGCAAAATTTAATTTGCTAGTAATGATTTATTTAAATCAATTGACACACAGGTACTTATTTTCAAAATATTTGAAACAAAGTGCAACCTCTATATAATAATTGTATTTCATGGCATTGGACAAGTTTATATTTTAATTGTAGAAATTGTGTATATATGTATTCAATTTATCTACTAACCAAAGTAACAAATCAAATGATTTAAAAAGATATTAATACATGGATATATGCTTTTTTATAATTTACAAATTATTTATGACGATGTTCTGGTTGATCAAATAATTTCTTTAATTTAGAGAAGTCATTGAATTCGTATTAATTTTAAATATATCTGTATCCACGTAATGTTTAATAATGAAACAAGTAATCTGACATTTTCTTCTGGCAGTCCTGAAATATATTTTATCTACATAAATATTGTACTAAATATTTTTCTGTTGACTTTGGCAAGAATAATGTATATAAAACATTTATTTAGTAAATTTATCTAAGTTTTTATACAATATTCAATGAAAATTAATATTGTACATGATTTATATGAATAGCCTTATCTGATACAAATTTGAAATGTTGTTGAAAATATATCATTTCTGAATACTTGTTACTATCAAATAATCTATTATTAAAATAAAAAATAGTAATACTAGAGATAAATTTACAGATTGTGACAATGTGTTACGTGTGTTAAAAGCATTCTTAGAACATATAAAACCATATTAATCTATGTTTAAATATATTATAAAACAAAAATATAATCTACAAGAACCATATTTAAAATAATGTTTTGTCAAAATATTTTTAAAAATAAGTGTAACCAAGTGTTTAATTATATGATAATGGTGATTATAACATGATCTCATAAAAAACTAGTGGTATTATTATATACCTTGACCTTATATATAATGTGTGTACAACTGGACTACAACCAAATGTTGATTTGATTATCATAAGAGTATGATTAGTATATAAACGGTTGAGGTGACAAACATACAGAACTAACATATGAAAAGAAGATATGTTACAATATTGGACAAATACACTGCATTAAAAATAATGTTTTCCCAAAAAGTGTTTAACTTATTAAGGATCGACATCTTTTTTCAAGCTACTATTATTTTTGTTCTTTAAGAATTTAATCTTTATTTCATATAAAGGAAACATATAACATGGGTTCTCTTTTAGATTAAGCAAAACTTTTTAAGCATGGATGCAACTTTAACGAAGAGAAACTGTAAAATTCACAATTGAATATCTCCTCTGTACATAAAAATCTACATTGAATGAAATAACACACCAAAGGAGTTTAAAAAACTCATTATGTCGTTAGTTTATTTATCGCAAAAAATTGTGAAATTTTTACATAAAAAAAATAAAAAAATAAAGTGTATATTAATAGGTAAAAAATATTATTGTATGAATTATATTTGTAGCAAATATATTTAATTGACTATGTTACGGCTAAAATGTGTCTGTGAAAAATAAACATTCTATTAAATATAATAACATATATCGTATTTATGTAAATGTTTCAAAGGAAATATAATCAATGTATTAATGTTTACTTTCAATATGATGTATATTAAAATTTTGTTAAGAAGAAACTATTTGAAAATAGAAACCTATTTATTTAAGGTCAAGAATAATAATATTCTACTACAAATAATATTATTCTGTAAATATTGATAATATTCAACCAAAATAATAGCTACATAGGATAAATGAATACGCGAAAGTAATTATAGTAGCTTTTATAGTTGCCATGTAAGGTTTTCCGATGAATATTGGATTTTGACTTAATATATAAATATTTCACATGAAAAAATTATAATGAAATAAGTTAATTTTGAAAATAATTTTATTGAATTTAGAAATATCAAATGTTATCTAACTGTACAAATAAATAATGTGATCTCATTTTGGATCTATTCGATACCAACCCCTTAAAAGTAGTCCTTTCGGGAGTTAATATCACGGGCCTAGACTTTGTCTACATATTTTAAGCTGGAATTAGATTCTTAGGTTGTTCTTCAGCCCCTCCCATGATTCCACCTGAATCTCCTTAATTTTGTTCAATCATTGCCCCTTAGGGTGACCTGGCGGTCTAGGGGTAAGGTGTCAGACTTCTGTGCTGGCGGCTGGGGTTCAATCCTCGGTCCCGGCAAATATTTATCTGATTACCAAACCCTTCCTTCATCTCTGACAAGACATCTTGTGATTGTAGGGAATGCCAGGCCTCCACCGTGGTTCGGATTCCACGTTAAACTGTAGGTCCTCCATTTCATCTCACAATCACCCTACCATTACACATTAGCGTAAGTGCGTATAACCCGAACGGGTAGTAATACGCGGTGCTAATAATAATAATAACATTGCCCCTTCAGCAGCACATTACAGAAATAAGTCACTGGGGGCTATATTGGGGGTGAGGGGGTGGGGGATAAATATATGTGGGTACAACTGCTATGTTTACTGGCCATACACTTTTGCACAGCCAGATCTAGTTGATTTATGTCATAATTATTGTATTTATGGTAGCGCACTGTTGTGGTGAAGAGGCCGGTCCTGTGTGCGCCTCTGGTACGGACGTTTCCACCTCATGTCCTCCCTCAATCATCACAGTACCTTCATGTAAAAGGGGTGACACACCATATGTCCTACATTAATAAACTCCTTCTGATCTATTATCTCAATTTAGAATAAACAGATCAGCATCCTCTTGACGTTTGTCTTGATCTGTTCTGTTCCCTTTAATTGGTTACGATGAAGATGGACTCACTCTTCTTTTGTAATGGCTGCAGCTTGGTTTCTAGGTCGTAACCGTCAACCCAATTTTCATTACCAGCGAGGACCTTAGTCATGAATTTTTTGTCGTTTCTGACCTGTTCCTTAAAGTCCACACACAGAGTGGGTAGGTATTGCATCTGGTGCTTAATTTGATCAAATTAATTCGCCGGAAGCCATTTTGAATAGCCTGACAAACTTTTTCACTAATCAAGTTCAGCTATTCACCACTATAGGTAAATAAAAACCCTTAGTCCCACACCAAAGAAATACATATTGATACAATCTCAGCCTTTACCCTCTAGCTCAGTATTTTAATGTCTAGTACTAGACACTCTTGCATCCCTCTAAGCACTATGTCACTACCAAAGAGAGCCCACCCCATTGATACCCTTTATGTTAAGGTCAATTCTCTCATCAAATTCACGTCGGCTTTTAACCAGAATGGATAGTAAGACGTGTTATTAGAAAAAAAAAATTCACATCATGGTAAAAGGATATTTCTCACCCTCGACCTATCATCTCAAAGCCTACCATCTCCGAACATACTTAAACGAGGTTTTAAGCATTAAATGTTGTTAAAGTCATAGATTAACGTTAAATACTCAATAATATTACAAACCTATATTTTGAGTCAACCCGTTCAATTAGTAGTTAGTTTTTTTTCCCCCACTGTCATTTAGGTTCAAAAAAGGTTTATTTAATGAAATAACGTATACAAGTAAAATATATAATGAATTGTATAACTAAAGCAACGAAGAACAATAAAAATTTCACATAAGGTCATAACCAACCACTAAAATTGTAGTTTTAAAAATAAAGATTAGTTGATTTTTCAACATCTTGAACAGATTTTACAAAACAATGAGCCATGGATGATTACCATGAAACTAGGTACCATTAATTAGTGTCAATTTTCTCCAAAACTTCAATAAATGTGGCTCAAATAAAAATATTATAAGACATGAAGTTTGTTGTAAAAATATTAATAACGTACAAATGAATAAAAAATTATGCGATTGGAATTAATTTTCTTAATTCATATAAGAATAAATAAAAATGAATAGATTTCCAATAAACTCATCAATGTGTAGTCAAAAGTATGTTGCCAAAAAAAGCCATTTCTAAACACTATAATGGTCATTACTTGGAAAAACAACCACGTGACATGTGACGAAATGCGACGAAAGAGTGAGGAAAGTGACTTAATTTGGAAACCGTGGCTATAATTGAAAATCTACGAAATAGCGAGGCGACCAAAGTCGAGGTATGCCTGTATATTCTCTTAAAACGTTATTAAGTTTTTTAAATATCTATTATTTATTGTATACAATTTAATATTTTAAATATTATAGTAAAAATATATTTAACTCTAATTTAATGTCTATTTTATAAAGTACTAAAATTATATATAATAGTATTACGTAATATATTTTTGGATAATTATTTGGCAGTATATCCCTACTCTACTACTGTGTAATTTAAATTGTCAGTATTTAAAATCATTGTATACACAATACACATATTTAATTTCCTCAATCAACCGATTTAAAAAACATTTTACTCTATTAAATTCAATATCCACATCCGTGTTCACGCAAACTAAATGTCAAGCTTGTCTAATCTTGTTTGTCAGTGAAAGTGATGTCACGGCTTGCATTCTTGTTGGGTGTAGTAGGTATACTAATTCTTCAACGTTTTACCACAATCTCTTCAAGAAAATACGAAAACATTCATTCCAAACCCTACCTTCCTAATCCCTACCCTGTTAGTATAATTTAATGTGGTTATTCTGTACATTTTGAAAAAAAAAAAAAAATTAAAATTAGAAGTTTTTTTATAAATCACTTCATAAAAATAATAACGATTAAAGTAAACTTAATATCATTAATACCCCATTAATAGTAACATTCCCTTATATTAAGTGTATCGTCAACACTTATATAGGTTTGATAAAATATATATATAGGCTTTCTGAAGAAAATTGTGTATTTCTAAAATTGTCTCTGATATTTTAATTAAAAAGGGTTTTCACTATTACAACTTAAATTATATAAAATAATAACAAAATTAACAACCAAACATGTACTTATATCTAAAGTTTATTTTAAAATATTCTTATAATATTTATAAATGTTTAAAATAAACTGAATATAACTTCAAGTCAACTAGAATTGCCTTTTTGTAAAATTATTTCCAATATTCTCCAAATATTACAAGAATGCACTTTGTTATTTTTGGGAGAATGCAAATATTATAAAAGACTGTTAAGATGATAGCTATTTCAAATTGACTTAATGTATCAAGAATAATTGATTTTATCAATGTTAGACGAACTAACAACAATGTTTTGACTATCAAAGCTTTGTAATCTTGCTCTATAATGAACACAGAAAAACCACAGTTTACAACAAACATTATATTCGTGCATTGATAGAATGTCACTATTAATAAGATAAGTCACAGTTAAATTTATTGATATCCATGAATTCAAATGTAGATCACAACGGTTGTTTGTTTTTACAAATAGATTTTTAGGATTTGTACTATATCCTCATCACTTTATAGTTAATGCAATAAGTGAAAACTTTAGTTTTCCCAAACTTATGTTTACTGAATCATAGGCTGTATGAATGGAGTCGTCAATATTCCAGTATAGATAAAGCCAAAAGCTAGTTAATTAATTATTGTATTTAATTGATCTCTAAATTTAAGGACCAAGAAGAGTTTATTCACTTCAAGATATGTGTTGTTAACCTTAATATAAAGTCAGCACAATAATGTGTAGCAAGTCCCTGTGCATTGGGATGAAGGTCATTGACACAAACCATTGATTGTTTTGTATGGAAATCATGAGAAAGTACTTGTTCGTAATAATGTACTTTAAAAAATATATTTAACGATTTTACAGAACTTAACTCTCCTTAAAAGAATTACAAGAAAGAGACGAGTAATTCTTGGCTGTACGACGAGTTTGTTTTAATTCCTGGTCGAAGGAATCTATCAATAATACGACACACTATTTGAATCCTTCGTTTTATTATCTTCAAGTCTTCGTATTGGTTGTTGGAACTCACCCCTAGGAAATATAAAATAATATTTAATAAATTGGGAAAGACAAGTTTTCTTCTGTGAATAATGTTGAATATTATAAATGTAAAGGCCATGTGAACGGGGAAATATTAAGGATTATCTTTGTATGATTGACCTTTGCATTATAATCGGTATCAATTATTGCAACAATGTCAGTTTTATAAAAAATAAATTAAATGATATTAAGTGTAGAATGTATACAATCATTGCAAATAAATATCCAGTATAGAGAAGTCTAATAGAAAAGTTTATTCTACTAAAAAGTTAAATTTATGATTCATTATCTTAAATTTTATTAAAAAGCATTTAATAATTATAACATTTTAATAGTCTAGGAATCAAAATATAATAACTATTGAGTTTGGCATCAATGAAAATCCACTGTGTGAGATCTAATAAAAATTTGTTAACTTTATTGTTCATTTAAATTAAGGCGTGCTAATAGAATGTGACAATGAACTTTTGAGTTCCGAATTCCATAGAGTATGAAAGTTACTAGAATGTTTCCTTAAACAATATTTAAACATATTATTTAAGTGTTTGATTATTACATTCACATGACCTATTCTCATTTTTATGTTTGATGATAATTTATTAAATAAATAGATTTACAAATTGTATTGATCTAAGATAGCACGAAGAACACACGTGGTATCTATTTGAAATAAATATTTAGCCTATAATATGCTATCAATAGTATTTTTTTAAGCACCGTGTCTTACTACCTATACGGGCTTTACGTTCAGTGTATAGTTCAATGTTTCTAATTAGAAGGCCAACAACACTGTAGAGTAATATGTTACACTCCCTATTCTCTTTCTAAATATATATTTAATTACTTTACACTTATTTCTAAGCAAAGACGTGAAGATAAGAGCTGACGAAAGACAAGTATGGCTTAGCATAGAAGATGCAAGTATCAAGAAATTGTGTAATTTCAAATATATTTTGTATGTTTATTGTCTTCAATATTGGGCTAAGAGAACGTAATATAGTATTTTAAATAGTGGTACGTATCAACTTAAAGAAGAAATACATATAAAATGAAGATGCTACAGAATTGAATATAGTTAGTTACTTTACCATTAATTAAACCAGCAAATATTACCTTAAAAAATTTTTAAAACGTCAAATGTATGTAAGGTATTAATTAATATTCAAATATGATGACTCAAAGTCATAATTTATTATTATATATCGCTTCTGAATAAAATGTACCCACATAATTTGGTTTTGAAGGTGTATTTGAAAATTTGTGAAAAACGTTATATTTCTGAGACTAGTTTTATAAACCTGAATCATTCTTGGTGAAAAGCCTTTATAAGGCATCCTCTATACCATTAATGCATCATACATCTGTAGGTCAAGTAACATTATATTTCTATGATCATTTAAACATATATTTGCCTAAAATCTTTAAAAAAAAATTCCGAATGATTGTTTAATAAGCTTAAAGTTACAACAATCATCAAACAAAGACACGAAATATATAGTTAATTTTTCACGTTATAAGAAAATTTAATTTGGTATCAATCATATTGATATAATTATAGAAAGATAAAGGATTATTAAAACATATATTGAAGTATGATGAATGAAAAACTAAGTCAATAATATCCTAGCATTTGGTTTTCGAAAAAATACACAATTATAAAATACGTACTTTCCCATTAGTCGCATAGCTTGTTATGACTTTACCTCATTATATGATGATCAAGCATCAAATGTATTTAACGTTATAACCTTATACTTAGCAACAAATATTTAGAATGAAGATCTCTTTATATATTTGTGTGTGTGTGACAAATTTGTAAATGGAAATTACCTTCCGAAACTTGATGTTTCTTAGATTGAAACTTAAAATAAAAAAACTAGACAATTTATTTTATCTCCAAATCAACCAACATAAATCTTTTTTCATGATTTTTAAATCATTAAATATTTTACATTATATTCAAAAAATGATAATATCTAAGTGTACATGAAGGTAGCAACATGTAACTTCAAAGCTTTTAAATATGGATCAGTTTTTTATGTATTAAAATTTGAGGCTAATATTAATTGTATATTTTAATCCTTAAACGGTATAAATTGATTTATTTAATCTACTAACTATGGAACTACGAGGACGTATTGCAACTATCTTGACTAGTTTTCCCTTTTTACGACGTTGCCGAAGTAATATGATAAAGATTCTAAAATCTTTTTATATGAGACATTTAAAACCATACAAAATCTTACTTTGCACCATCTTTTTATTTTCGTTCTGCTACGATATTAGCCGAATACTGCAAATATTGATTCCTATAACAAGTAAACCAGCAAACATCTTGGTGAACCTTGATGTTCTTGTTTTTCAGGAGGCTTCTCTGAGCCCCAGCAGATGCAGAACGAGGGGTTGGTCTGGTGATAGCTCCTCCTGTCTGCTGCATGCGACGCCCTCAAGATGAAACTCACCTGAACTATATATATCCACTGAATGGAAGATGTTCATGTGTTTATCTACACCATTGTGCTGCTATGCTACTATCTTGCAGCAGACAGACACCTAAAAATATATTTTCAGCAAGTTTTAAGCTTGCTTACGGCGTTGTTTTGTTTACAATTGTTGTGTGCATACAGTTTGGGAATGAAAAACGAGGTCAAGTGTTGGATTTATCAAGCGGTCGATTACATTAAAAGTGTTACATTTTCTCGTACTTCCCTATTTTTTCAATGACAAATGTGATAGAAGTGATTTTTCAATGAATGGGAATAGCTTTGAAAGTACAATATTGGGGACACAACTCTGACGTGTGACAATTTTTTTCTTTTTTTTTTGGGCCACTTTAAAACTATTTTTATAACCATTAAATATTTTATGGTCTAGTTGACAAGTGTTCGTAGTATCTTTCATTAATACATATATTTTTTCCTGAGCTTGAATTGTGTGAGCACTTTTTAGTATATTGTACAAAAACAACATGTAAACCTATTTACGTCAAAGGTTGATGGGAGAAAATGCAAATACAAAGTTAGAGTATTACAAATTATATAGATTTCATACGAGCCCATAAATGACACCAGTAACAAAGCATATGTAAGAAATCAAGTAAACAGTTCGCATTTGTCATCGAACATGGCGAATCTTCAAGTAAATTTTATTTTGTATAAAATTTGATGTATTTAAAAAGTATTGTAATAAGCTTAACTTCCATGTATTTTAGAGCATTCATTTATTAACAAATCCATAACAATACTGAAATTAATACATTGATGTAATTAAATTGTACAGTGACACATTTAAAGCAAACAAGAATAAATTATTCTTAATCTTTGAGAACATTATATTGTGTAATACTACTCCAATTGTTTTGTTCAAATCTTTAACCCTTAATAGGTATTCGACAATAACGAATTAAAATACATTTAAACCTTTAAGAAAAAGTGTTCAGAAAAATATTCCACACACATTCAAAATATTTATAAACAATTTCTAAGATTATGGAACCCTAATCTTGCAAAATCCATAGAAATACTCAAATTTAATTTAGCAAACCTAAACAACTTAAATTTTTATTTTTACCTGGCCAACTTCAAATAGATTATAAATGTCTTAGTTGCCTTTGGAGCTCTTTGGTTATTATATATTTTTTTTCCTTTTCTCTTTTAACTTTTTTTATAAATATATAATTTTATTTACAATGATGTGCCGAAAACGAAATATGCAAAAATCAATAACTTAAAAATGAGTATTAAGAACCTACAAGTAAAATATATAATCAGATACATTTTGGAGGGAAACTACATATGAATGATCCAAATGCATTGTTTGAAATTATGATGCTTGATAAGATGCCAACTACATAAAATGTACTTATATTCAATGAAACGTTACAATTATATGGTCAACTTTTTATGTACACTCATGTCCATGTGTCTCAGTTACAAGATTACAAAACGATAAATGGGATTTCATTTTGGCATTTTAAATAGCGTACAAAAAATGTTAGTGCTTGATTATCTGCTCATTAAACTACCAGTATATCAACCTTTTGCTGTACCATTCTAGTTTAATGTGGTTTATAGAATCCTAGTATGAAATTAAATTGTATAGTAAATTAAATTTAATTCTAGCAAGGTAAATTAAAAACTAGTACCCTTTTGTTAACGAAAACACTCCCATTGTATAGTGTTATTGTATTTATTCATATCAATTTTGGATATTTATATGAAATTGAATAAGAAGTTTCAATTCGTTACTATTAATATAATATTAGGAGTCTATTTATTCCTAATAAATAACAACTTTTAACCCCAACCACTTTTTTTTGTTAACCTAATAACTGCATACACATTATTTCTAGCATCCATCTTGTGATATCAACAATTACAGATAATAAGGTACGTAACATACTCTTGCTGTAACAACATCCTTATTCTGACATAGTTTGTTGTAGGGAGAAATTATGTAAATCACTTCTGTTTTATGAACATTCTTCTTTACATATCGTTCGTTTCTCTGCGAAATGGATGTAGGCATGCCTATATGTCATAACATCATCTTTCTTTCTATATAGCTCGTTCATGGAATCAAGTTATTTAAGTATCCTATCTGCCATAACAGAATCTTTATTTATATATCATTCGTTCCTGAGAGAAAAGGATGCAAGTACTCCTCTCTGTTATAACAGATTTCTTCTTTATATATCATTCGTTCCTGTGAGAAAAGGATATAAGTTCTCCTCTCTGTCATAACAGAATCTCTATTTATATATCGCTCGTTCCTGTGAGCAAAGGATATAAGTACTCCTCTCTGTCATAACAGCAACCTTTATACGATATAATTCGTTACATTTAGAAAATGATATACGAGTACATTATTCCTATCTGTCATAACAATATCATTCTTTGATATCATTCGTTCCAGTGAGCAAAGTTAGTAAAGTACTTCTGTCGGTCAACCTTCGTTTGATTTAGTTTATTCCAGTGAGAAAGGGACGCAAAGTAATATTGTCTGCCATAAGAGGATACTTCTTTCAATATCTCTTAATCCAGTGTAAAGGAAGTTAATAGTACCTTCATAATATAATTCTTCTAGCGGTATCATTATTTCCGGTAATCAATAGATTGGAACAGCATTTATCAAATTGTTTTAGAAAATATAAACAAATGTTAGGCTTAAAAAAATGTGTTTATTTATTTATTAAGTTATCCATGGATTAAATTAAATTATTTAATACATATATAGTTACAATAATTCAAAAAAAATATAAATCCTATTGCGGTAAATATTGATAAATAGAACACACTTAAGAAATGGTTTAGAGCTTCGCAATTTTTCTAGGGTACTATAGCAGCGTTTATAACAGCGTTATCCTCGGAGCCCTGGGGCTCTCCTAAACCCCTTCAGGGGCTCCTCGAGACTTAATTATCTTTGGGGAGCTGGAGAGTTCCGGAGGTTAAAAAGTTTGAAAACCGTTGAAATATAGGACTTCCTTTTCAAAACTAGACTAATTTTAATGACAATAATACTTAGACAATTATTAGGTCCATCCTAATGTGAGGTTCAGGATTTGAATCATCTTTTGGAATGATATTCTTGTTTTATATAAATAATCAAACAGATTAAATTTAAAGACTTTGCTAGAAATCTAATTTATTTTATTAATTAGACAACTAGCGCAATCGGCCTGAGCTTATTTAGTAAGAGTAAGTACATTAAATATTTTAGTATAAAGCACATGTTAAGCATAGTTATCATTTATATGAAAATAAAACTACACAGAATATTTTCACATGAATGATAAGGATGCTTAAAAAAAACTAAGAAATCTATAACCCAAATGTATTCTTTTTGAAATTTTTGGCAATATATAAGTGCTTTAGACTCTAGAAAACACTTTTCAATTATATTGTAAATAATAGTTCTAAAACATTGTCGGACTCTTAATCTCAGACACAACAAACAAAATCAATACATTTCTTATTTCCTAGTCCAAAAATATATTTATTGATATGGTAACTGATCCTTTTGTTATGATAAATAATTATGAACTTCTATAGGAATGGTAAATCTTATTTTTAATAGGTATTAATCTTACACTGTTGCAAACCCTAGTTGTAACTGGTTATAGCTGATTAAAATCTTGTTAAATATAGTTGAAAATTCAACCAGATTCAAGTAGTTTCACTCGGAATTTACTTTAGGTTTAAAAATCTTGGCTGTCAATACGTATCAAAATAGAGTTTATGTTGTATAATGTTTCAATCAAGCAATCATCCATCTAACCATTTATTTGGCAAAGAATAGGACTTTCTTTGTTTGACTTAATTTAAAGAATGTTAATAATTGTTTGGAAAGATAGTCCATTCGTGCATAATTGAAACCTATTTGGCATTTATAAAACTGTCGAGAAACCACTGTACTTTGATGCTTAGAGTACACTATTATTAAGATTAAAATACAACCTCACATTAACCAGTATATTAATGGATCATATTGCTTATAAGTTATTACATGAAAGGGTAGTAAAAGGTAGTGCTAAAACGTGTATCACACATAGACCATTTGAATAAAAGTTAAAAACCTTAAATTGTTTATTTACTTATACATTGAACTTAAATTTATCTTCATTATTATATGATAAAAATTTTTTTTTGTAAAATCTTTAAACAAATTTACATTATTTATGTATGCAGTATAGGGAAATGAGTGTTTTTTTTTTTACATTTATGAGGTACTTTTACAAGAGGTTTAATAGATTCGTAAACAAATCTCCCCCTAGGAAAACTTGCTTAAAACAAGTTCATTCCAAAGTTGGTTTACGATTTAACTACTGCTGCTCTAAACTACTTGAGCAACAAAGTACTATAAAACTAATAGCGTTTAGAAGAAACATAAGTAATTGAATGAAATTTGCATGGCCTTTATACTGTACCCATATAAATAGTGTAATTATAAATTTAAAAATAGTCTTCTATGAAATTTACAACTACCATGAGTCATCCCAGCATTTTAATTTTTTGTTTGTATTTACTTTTAAAAAATGCAAAAGCTTACAGGTAAATACGTTTACTTTTAAATTATTTTACAAGTATAAATCATGAAAAAATGTATTTACTTTATTAGCTACGTCCTGTTTATATTTATATCTAAATATTCAAGTCATACTCCCATTATGATAAAAGGGTTTGCAGTTTTTTTTCTCAGACCTTAAATGAACACTTTTTCACATATTGCAAATGTATAGTCTTCATAAATAAGAATATAATTAAATTTTGAGGTTCTGCTTTGTAATCTTGTAGATATGATTCATATGACATGCGAGTAAAACCATATTAAAGAATCTTAGCTCTAATGTCAAGCTTGGCAAAGTAGTAAGTAGTGTGAAAGATTCCTTATTGATTTGTGTGATTGGGTTATTATCATTAATATTGTTGTTATACTACCTTTATTATTAAAACCATTATTAATATGTACATTTAAAGAATCAAATGTAACATCATTATAAGTGATTTGTTGCAGTATCTTCCTAACAGATACAGATATCTGGGTCCCTCTCAACATTTAATGGTGAAACACCATTACATAAAATGAAACAAAGAAATCTCAATGTGATAACCAAAGGAAAATGTTCACTATGTGGAAATAAATTATTCAAATGCTTGCAAAACACATGCTTCAAAACATCAATAAGTTTAATTTAATCGGAAGAGAAAAATGTTTTGAAATTATTGTGCCAGTTTAAGTTGTATCAATACCGTTATATATAATTAAGTATGAAACATATATATATACTGTTTATATTGATTTTTATTACTATAAAATAAATTATTAATAAAAATGAGAAAGTAAATGAAAGATAAAATGTGCCGTAAATAAAAATATCATTTTTTAAAGCCATATACATCTGTAATACTTTATTTTATAAGTTTATAGCTCATACGACATTATGCTATGTTATATGTTTTGAAGTATTCTGCAATAAAATTGGAAACTATAAATTTGGTTTATTTTATATAAATTAAATAAGTCTTCACAATTCTTATATTTAAATGATTTCTAAATTACTATGAAACAAATCAACTCTAATAGATAGGTAAAGAGAGATGGTGCATTATGTGTGTATCAAGAACAGTGTCAGGTCAATAAATATTTTAAAAATTTATCTCCTTCCGAAATTCATTAAAAAGATTCAACAATCATTAAGACAAAATATATAATTGTTACATACAATAAAAAAGATTGATTAGTTTGATAACAAATCCCGGGGAGGCATTTAAGTTGAGATATTAGAATATCCAAACAATGAACTATTTAGAAAAAATGGTTTCGAACATATATTTTTTTTTGTTTTTAAGGGGGAAGAGAATAGCAAGAGTTATTTTTAATTTGGTGGAAGTCTTCAAGGTTATTTCAAGGTCAACTTTTTTTTATTAAATAAATCATATAATTTTGTATAGGGATTTTATTCAACACAAATACCAACTACTTTTGCCTCTATTTTTTTCAGCTGACATCAACTTTGAAGATATTTTAACTTGTATTTTCTTATAAATATCTGTAATCAAGAACTTTCGATTATTATTATTATTATTATTATTATTATTACCACGTCTTACTGCACGTTCGGGCTATACGCACTTATGCTAATGTGTAATGGTAGGGTGATTGTGAGATGAAATGTAGGACCTACAGTTAAACGTGGGAATCAAACCACGGTGGAGGCCTTGCATTTCACACATTCATAAGTTGTGATTAATACACGTCTTGTCAGAAGTGAAGGAAGGGTTTGGCAATCAGATAAATCTGTGCTGGGGCCGAGGATTGAGACCCGGACCCCCAGCACAGAAGTCCGACACCTTACCCCTAGACCACTAAGTCACCTAACTTTTTACTACATTATGATATTCTATATTACGTTAAATAAAATATTATTTATAAAGTTACTTTAATAAATGCTTTTAATGATGAACATTAACATCGATACACTTTTAATGTAATAATATTTTCTTGGATAAAAATTGTTATAATCAAATACAAAATTAAAATATCTTCAAAAATTGATGTCAAACTAAACGAAGTTTCAGAAAAAGTTTTTTATTATATAGAATAAAATTATGTAACACAAATTTTATGTTTTCATTAAAATATCAAAGCGGAAGAAATAATCTTAATGACGTCCACCAAACAAAAATAGCTAGTGATGTTCTCTCCAATCCCCCCCCCCCGCCCCCCAAATGTATTGTTCGAAATAATAATTTTTTTTTTAAACTGATTGGTTTTCAGGATGTCATCTTAAACGCCTCAGCCGATAAAATTTGGTTTTTATTCTAATAGATTATGAACGTAATTTTAAAAAAAATCTTAACTAACCATTTCAAAACTATCCAATTCTGTGATAGCTTATAAATTAGGAAAATATTATGAGTAGAAACCTGATGTAAGAAGCATAATTCAATTTAAATGTACTAATAACAGACATAATGTAATGTGATCACAGGACTTTAAAGCTACATTGTACCAGTCCCTATTTAAAGCCTTTTCTGATTTAAGGCTAATCACATCTATGTACGAGTAGTACACTTCGTCATAAAAAAAAAAGTGTATTCATACCTTTCATTACTATTAGATGGTCTTGTGTATGAGACCAAGGAGTTTAGAATGACGTTACCCCGACATTAGATGTAAAGGTAAGTACACTTTTCATAACCTAAAATATAGGTGTTGTTGCTTTGAAGTGCTAGCAATTTTAATATCATATTCAAACCTAAAACATTTACAGGTAAGACGCAATGAAATAAATTATTTTCAGTTTTAATTTATTTACCAATGAATGAGTAAGTTTATGAAAATAATCAGAAAATAAATATTGGAAAGTTGTACGAACTTGAATAATAATATAAATTGGTGAATTTTTATAATATAAGGTTATTTGTTGAAATTAAAGTTTGGTTTATTTTTTGTTGAATGGCTGATAAAATTGTAACATTTATATTATTATTCGTTTAACTATCAAATTGAACTTTAAAAAATGATTATAAAACTACTTAAGGCATTTAAAAAAGCTGGAATAATTTATTTATGGAATAAAATAGTATTTGGTTACGTACGAAGCCCATAAATCTAATATATTTATTAAAACCTGCGCTCGATGTGCTAGCAACAAAATCCAGGCCTTGCCGTTTATGTAGTCTGAAAATTTTCTACTCTAAAATACCCGTTGTTTTTTCTGGTGTGGCTGTGGATGTTAATTAATATTATATATTTAAAATTTCATCCTGTTTTCAAAAATTTTAATATATACAAACTAAGACTTTATTAGCTTTAAAATCATTCTATGATAATATTATATGTGCTTTTAAAGGTAACTCTAAACACCCTAGTAAAAAAAAATATGTTTATTTCTTAAGCCTTTAAATTAACCCTCAGCATATCTTACACTTTGTTTGGTTAGTGCAAGCAACGTAAAGTAAGGTTGTGAGAGGGTATTTTTTTAAAATTCGTAGTGAAGTTGGAACAAAACCTGAAATATTTGAAGCAAATTTGTAGATAAGGTTTTGATGCTGTCACAAAATCATAATTTTAATTTTTAAATAATACATTAAGTGCGTCTAAGAAAATACAAAGTTTAGAAAAAAAATTTTACTATTCTATTATTTTATAAATAAATATCTGAATTAATTTGTGCTTACATTATGTATGTTATTTAATCAAAAATAAGTGTTAAAATCCTGTTTATTGCCTGTTATAAATAATAATATTCCCCAAATTGAAAAATGACACCTAAACACGGGACTCATGATTTAGTACGCTAACACTCTTACCAATGAGCTATTCAGGAGTCGTATTGTGCACAGGGCTATTCATCACTCATATTTTAATGCAGTCTCTATGATGAATGTGCAGAAATTGTTAACTACAGATGAGCAATCAATTAAGATTGCAATTTATCAGATAACGCAACCATCTTCGACTAGGGAGGGCTTTACGATGCGAATAGTTCATACAATAAAAGCCTTTTGAATGCTTATATCATTAAATAGCGAAGCCATTGTATTTTAATTAGGGCAATAGCCGCATTTATCTATTTATCATATTCTTTCAATTAAAAGATGACACCTGAATACGGGAAACGAACCCAGGACCTTGAGCTAAGTTTTTCAATGCTCCTACCAATGAGCTATTCAGGAGTCATCCCATGTCCAGTGCTATTCTTCACTAATATTCTAAGGTAAAGTCTGTAATAGACGTGCTGAAACCATCAGCTACATATGTGCAAGCAATTAAGATCATAATAGCTTCTATTTTTAAAAGACATTATCGCAGTGTGAGAATTTATTTTTCGGGTAGGTGATGCGTTTGATACAGAAATATATTTTGAAAAGGCACTGACTTTGAGATTATCTACCGTAGACAATTGCAGAGATTTCCATAGTAATAGTCCCTATTGCAATGAATCACATTCTTGAAGTATTTTCTACAAATACTTAACTCTTTAAATACTTTGGAAGGGATTAATAATTAAGTGATAAGTACCCCAAGACTAATTTCAGGAATTTTATTACATAGATATATAGCTCATATATATATATATATAAATATATATATATATACTTGAGTGTTTGTTATCTCAATTAACTAAATTTCCCAAATGAAATACACCAGTTACAAAAGTTACATCTTTTTTTTTTAGCACAACCTCCTACTTTCCGTTAGGACTATACGATTATGTACTGTACTAATTACTCTAATTATTTTTCCGGATTAGGAAGGTGTTATGGTAGAGGAAGTGTACCCATTTTTGCGTGGAGGTAGAGGGGAAAACCATTTTGGTAAACCTTACTCAGTACATATGACCAAGATTCAAACCTCGATCTCCCCTTCATTTAATCTAGTTTACTGAGAGAGAATGACACCTTAGACCATGTGGCCAGCAAAGTGGGATCCACTCTCTTGATCACTGCGTATTTCTTCTGAGAAAGTACTTAATCTTGTTGGAACAGATTCTTTGGTACCCTACTTGTAATTTTGAGAATTATCAACTTCACCATTATGATAATAAATCTTGAAATATATGTGCCCAAGTACCCAAAAAAGTTAATCTAACATTTCTCGCTTTCGGTGTGTCCATCTATCTGAATGTGCTTGTCTTTAAACTTATACATATGGAGTGTTTTAACTGATAGATAAAACTCTATCATTATGGGGAGAGGAAAATGGAAATTGGTTTAGATATTGTTTACCGATGACACAATAATGGAAATTTAAATAAAATTTAAAATAATTGTAGCAAAAATATTCAATTTGAGTATTATGGCAGTGTCTTACATAAACAAAAAATGTATGTAGGTTTTCTTAAAAAAAATTAATGATAGTTTGAAAATAACTTATTTTAAATAGTTATGTTCTGTACTTTTATTATACTAGCTGCAAAAGCCCGGCGCTGCAAAGGTAAATTTAGGGGTATTTTATACATTTATTAGGATTGAATTTTGCCATTTTTTGTTGGAAGCGAATGTTTTAAGCTGACTGCAATTAATGACAAGGATTCAAATATCTGTTTGGAATGATGTTGACTTTCAAATAATTTTTTTTTTATTTTTCTTAACCTCTCTCCACGTTAATGTTGTGAAATATTATTTCAATTAGTTCTATTCCCTTAAATATCTTTATCGTTTACATTTTTTAGCACTCGTTAAGGTTACATTCATAATTAATAACATTGTGCTAAACATAAAACCTATTTAAAATCACATAGAACGAGTTAGGTCTGTGTTTAGAAGAAATTTGACTTTTATGAGCCAGTTTTTTTAATATCGTAGTGAATCAGAAAGTAATGACACATTTTTGGCTAGTTGTGATAAAAAATAAATGGCACGGCGCACCGCACAGACTTTCTCTCTCTTTCTATAAACTCTTAAGATTTCTGAACGGAATAATGTAAGAAGGCAAGATTGCCTTCAAGATTCATCAAAATTTCTGTTTTAAATCTTATATTTTTATTTTTAAAGAATTAATATCCTCATTTGTATATTTGGACCAATAAAAAATATTAATATTGGGTCCACAAAGGTCAACACTTCGTATTAAAATTTCGATTTCCGGTTAAACTTTTAACATTTTATCAGGTGTTGCACCTCTACAAGTCTTCGCATTGATATTTAATTATTTATTTATAAATTTTGACCAATAAAACATGTAAGTATTAACTATTGAGTCTAAAATGGAGATAGATCATTGCTGTACAAACATTTCTCCTAAGAGGTTTAAGGAAAAATAACATACTTTTTATTTATATACTTACTTATATTTAATTACTCTATGGCATTGGAGAATTATTGCGTTAAGACTCAAGTAGTATATGTTTACAACTGAAGCTCACAAAATTGTATTAATATATTTGCAAATATCTCAGAAACTGTTGGTTTTATAAAAATATATGTCAAATAAAAGTGTTTTATTTCTAATAGTCCTACAATTTTGCAATGATAAGTTGTTTATTATCTCAAATAGTTGTGGAGATACGGAAATTAACGCATTCTGTAAAGTACCCTAAAACTAATTTTCATAGGAAAATGAAAATAGCCAGTTTATTTATAATCTTAATCAACGCCAAGATACGGATTTTAATCAAAATCGTTGTAGCAGATTTTAAGAAAACCTATTTTTTCTCTTTTCGCCCCTTATAAAACTACTCTTAATTTTAAGTTTTAATAGATACAAAAATAGACGGCATTTGCAAAGACTATTTTTTAGGGATCTGGGGGTCATGAGACGTCGACATCCATCAACATTTCAGGTTAGATTTTTTTACGGTCGCAATACTTAAACTTTAATGTCCAAAAAAGTTAAAAAATATATATAATTGCGTATGGATTGAAATTATTGATTTTATAAAAATATGTTTCGAATAAATTATTTGTATTATAAATATATACACATATTTGTAATGCTAAGTAATTTCATATCTCAAATAGTTTCGGCTATATTATAAAACTGTTAATTTTCGCATCAGGCCGGAGCCCTTAAAGCCATTTTACCGAAATATTGAGAGTAGCCATTTTGTTTGGAATATTTATTAATGTTTATAAATGAAATTTAATCAAAATCGTTAAAGCCGATTTTGAGAAAATCAACTTTTTCTCTTTTTGCCCTTCAGTAAACTACCCTTAATTTTAGGGGTAGATATCCAATTCCAAAAACTCCTCGGGGCAACCCTATTAAAACCCTAGATACCAAGTTTTAGCTCAATTAGTAGAATATTTTAGGTTATAGCTGGAGGTACAGACCGACAGACAGACGGAAATTCAAAAACCACTTTTTCGGTTTCAGGGAGTCATGAAACGGCAAGGTTCATCAAAATCTCGAGTTCAATTTTTTTTGACGGTCACCATACTTTCTCGACCTGTAAGATAGAGAGAAAGTAATTATTTAGTAATATTATCAAATCAACAGCTTAAAAATACATAAGAAGATATATGTTTATGTCACTTTAGACGTGCACGTTCAAATAAATAGTAAAAATATAAGCTTATGAGTATAAAAATTAAACTTGGATATTGGAGGGTGACCTGGTGGTCTAGGGGTAAGGTGTCGAACTTCTGTTCTGGGGCCCGTGGTTCAATCCTCGGTCCCAGCACAGATTTATCTGATTGCCATAAACCTTCCTTCCTCTCTGACAAGACGTGTATTAATCACAACTTGAGAATGTGTGGAATGCCAGGCCTCTACCGTGGTTCGAATTCCACGTTAAACTGTAGGTTCCCCATTTAACCTCACAATCACCATACCATTACACATTTAAGTGCATATAGCCTGAACCAGTAGTATGACATGTTGCTAATAATAATATTAATAATAATTGGATATTGGAATTGAACCTAGGACCTTCAATTTGGCGCAACAATTATCTTATTAAAATCTTTTCAAGATAGTCCTTTCTCATAAACTTAAAATACACTTGGTGTATAAACCGAACGGATAGTAAGAGGCAGTGCTAAAAAACCAATAAAACTCTTACTATATAAGGCGGAGTATATGAAGGATTTGAGAATTTATCAGGTTCTTGAAACCCTTGGAAAAACAACTATGTCTACTATTGGAAGTTTTCTTGGCGCACTAAGAATATTATTTAGTCTTAGTTACCTGCTTGGGCCAGTAAGATACTAAATGTTTATCAATAGATCTTGTTAGACTACTTGGAAAAACAAGATATTAATTCTCGTTGACTCTTTCTAAGCTAATATAAAGAATATGATACTAATTTATTGTTGAACCATTATAGGCTACTTGTAGTAATAATGTACTATCTCTCAATGATTCTTGGTAAGATACTTGGAGGAATATAATAAAATTCTCTTTGAATCAAGGTAGACTCATTGAAGAAATAAAATACTAATTCTCGGTTACTCTTGTTAGGCTATTTGGAGGCGTAGAATACAATTCACTTTAATTCTAGATGGACTAGTTGGATAAATAAAATATTTTTTTTTTTAATCTTTGTAGAATACTAGGAGGAATCTGATACTAACTACTGTTGACACGTGGTAGGCTACTTGTAGAAATAGTATGCTAATTCTCGGTGATTCTTGAAAGGCTACTTGGAGGAATAAAATACAATTCATATCGAGCCTAGGTAGACTAATTGGAGGGATAAAATACTAATTCTTGATGACACCTGGTATGCTCGTTGGAGGAATAATTTACCAATTCTGGTTAATGCTCAATATAAACTATTAATTGAATATATAAAATACTTATCATCAATTTACTCCTGGTAGTCTACTTAGATATTTTGGGGTTATTGGTGTTTTCAGAAAATCTTTTCTATCATGAAATCTTATGATTTATCTCATGGGTGATATATACTTGACGTATTTATAATTTAAGATATTTATGAATTATTTCCATAGCTGATGTGACGTTATTATTTTTAACAAATTTGTTTTTTACAAATCATCTGACTATTTTTCAAGAAATTCTAGGGGATACATTGTAAGTATACACTGATAAGACTACCACAGACATATGTAGTGTCGATCAATTGTTTTTCTTTCCTTTTCCATATATAAAGGTACTCTCAATACTAAACCTCACACTGACCTTAATTCCTAAATCACTTATCGTTCATCTTTTTTATCAATTATATTTAGTGTTAGCATCATGCTTTTTAGCGTGCGATTCTACTATCTCAATTTTAACCCAGATAATTTGCATTAATTATATATTTAGGATAATACTTTTTT
This sequence comes from Timema poppense, assembly GCA_902141375.1. Taxonomy (NCBI): domain Eukaryota; kingdom Metazoa; phylum Arthropoda; class Insecta; order Phasmatodea; family Timematidae; genus Timema; species Timema poppense. Next base: position 146,720 of record CABFOV010000253.1, read on the forward strand.
ATTTGTAGTATTTATAAATCATCTTAGTTTATCAAACAATTGAGATGCACAGTACATTCCTTTAAGAACTAGTGTTATATACCTGTCCTTTATGACATTTATATCGCGTTTCAGCCTGTACTTAAATTAGGGCGTAAAGTAAATTTGAAATAATATCCCGTGTAAACGTGTTATAATTTAGAAAAGCACACGCATATTTTTTTAGGTGTTTTCAAATTTGAGAGAAAGTCTTGACAAGCTGTCATATAAAATTCAGTCCTGTTAACAAGTTTCCAACCCGCTCGTAACATCCAACCCTCGGGAAAAACACCATGTGTGCCGACAATCTAGTCTCCACCCCCCAGTAATAGTCTGCACCCGTACTACATTTACAACTACCATTTTAACCTCAATCATCACCCTAACCCTCAACCACCCTATTTCTTACAACCCTACCATTTTCTCTGTGGTCGCTCTAATTTGACTTTGTGCAACCACCCCCTATTTCCAAATTAACCAAGCTGGCCTCGATCACAATACAGTACCGTTACTAATAAAGACCTTGTCTATTATTATATACGATAGAGGCTTTATAGGGTGTTGTTCCTTTTTAGTATCTTAAATGGAGGGGTTTTAATCTATTTCGATGGGAATCTTGAGCAACAATATTTATAGTCATAAAAATTGTAGTCTAACGGCACAAAGATATATTTCTAAATCTTTTTCCATGTGACAAACTTAGTTTAGAATTAAAATATAAATGTAGTGTAAGGAGTAATATACCTATAATATATATTTGTTCCGTTAAATCTCTTAGTTTGAAAAATAATTGGTTGTAACTTTAAAATATTTAAAAACTTTTTAACTTTGATTATTTATCATTAAATGTTATTATTTTATCCATGATATTACGAATGTAAAAATAAACATTTATAATGCGGATGAAATGCTTGTTGTTTTTTTAAACTTCTACGCTTCAAGTACTAGGCTAATGTATAGTTGGATTAATACAAAAATTACATTTGACAACATTTAAAAAGAGATTTTTTATTAACAATGTTTCACTTAATGTTTAAGCAAAGCAAGACGACGAAACCATTGTTTGCCACATAAATACAAATAAAGTGTATATATATAGTGACACTTTGAACAGTCCGAAAATAATTTACTAGTGTGGTGCGAGGGGGTTAAGGGATGCATGTTAAACTGAATATTCAGGTATCATTTTTCAAGAACCTTTCAAACTGTTATTACACATCTTTTAATGGTAGTATTTTTATAACTTGTTTTTGTGCAGGCCCTAGAATTTCACTTTGTGCGAGTATTCGTGATATATTTTTCTCAAATGTTATTTTATTTTAATATATTATAAATCATATAAAAAATATATGTTGTTAACTTCAAATGTAAAACAATTAGGTATAGTACACTGTATTTGGAACATATGCATAGTGAAGACTTGAAAGTTGCATTCTAGTACCTAAAATATATTTTAAAATAAGTGCATATAAAGTTGGGGGAAAATAGGATCATTATTGGGAAAGTTAAGATAATTTAGGTGTTAGAAATTCGGTTCTAACATTTTATTTTATATTATTATTTGCGCCGCATCTTACTACCCAATTTGGTTATACGCACTTTATGTCCTAATTCTATTTATCAATACAGACCAGCTTCATGACTAGGATTATGAGGATATTCTTCTTATGTCACTTTTAAAGTTTTTCATGTATAGTATTTTATATCTAACCTAAGTATAATTCAGATTTTACATCCTCTCTAAATTAATTTGATATTGTGCGTTTCACGTTTAGTTCCAACACAAAAATTACAACAACAGACCCACACCATTTTTTGCAGACCTTTTACTTGGTCCAACTGGCCATCATTAAATGTTAAGACCTAATAATAAATATCAAATTTCATTGCTTCAAGTATTATATATAATGTAATTTTCATTTGTCAATTTATTGGAGGTATTTAACGTGCACTCTATGAACCGACTGATTATATATGCCCATGACTTATAAAATAATGTAAATCTACTAGAGACAAAAACACTCGGACCTGACAGTCAATTCATCACTGTGAAAGGGGAACCCCACATTTCACCAATGATACATTTTTCGGCCATGCCAGAAACCGAACGCGCGATCTTTAGCTAAGTAAGCAGACACGCTACTTAGCTAAGTTGTTGGACTATATATGCGGTTTTTGGGAGCAACAATCCCATCGGGCTGTTGAAACCCTCATTCATATTTAGAATATGGCCCTAAAAGCATGTCTTCAACAGATCTTTGTTCATAAGGTCTATATATTTTATATTATATTAAAATATATTACTGCTTCAGTTAATTAATGATAATGCCTATATTATTTTACAATAATAATAATAATAATAATATTTCCGTCATTTGTTTTTTTCTTAGTATATTCCTTAATTTCACAAAACAAAGACATTTTTAAGTAGCGCAATTTTCTTCCTGATGCGGGACTTAAGTGACCAGATGTATTCATAATGCCTGTTACATGGAGATATGTGATTTAAAGTGGCCAAAATTGATCTTCATGCTATTTGAGGTGACTATATGTGTGCACAATACACGGTACTTTGTGCTAAATAATTTCAGGTGGTCTGATGTATACACAATAGCTGATTCTTTGTGATATTAGGTGACCAGATTTGCACACAATATCTTGAGCGATACGATTCTAGGCAACAAGATACGTACTCAATTCTCAATACCTGTAGCTATGCGACTTCAGGCCACGAGTTGTGTACACAATTCTCTCTACATGGAGATATGCAACTCCAGACTACCAGTTGTGTACACAATTCTCTCTACCTGTAGCTATGCCACTTCAGACTACCGGTTGTGTACACAATTCTCTCTACCTGTAGCTATGCCACTTCAGACTACCAGTTGTGTACACAATACTCTATACATGGAGATATGCAACTCCAGACTACCAGTTGTGTACACAATACTCTCTACCTGTAGCTATGCCACTTCATACTACCGGTTGTGTACACAATTCTCTCTACCTGTAGCTATGCCACTTCAGACTACCAGTTGTGTACACAATACTCTCTACTTGTAGCTATGCCACTTCAGACTACCGGTTGTGTAAACAATTCTCTCTACCTGTAGCTATGCCACTTCAGACTACCAGTTGTGTACACAATTCTCTATACCTATAGATATGTGACTTCAGACTACTAGTTGTGTACACAATACTCTCTACCTAAAGCTATGCAACTTCAGCATACCAGTTATGTACACAATACACGCTAGCTGAGGCCATGCTACTTTAGGCAACCAGCTGTGTACACAATATTCGCTATTTGGAAATATGCAATTTCAGGTGACCAGATATAGGCCTATACACTTTATGTGGTCTATGTAAATATTTATATGTATATACTTGTTTATTCCAAGCGCTTATAAAATGATTGATTTCTTTGTCAGGCTGGCTATTACCATGATCAACCTGTCATAGACCGGCCTAAAAACTAGTTATGTATAAAAAACATATTTTTTTTTGTTTTTACCCACAATTGCCTAGGGAAATTATATTTAAAATAAATTATTACTATAACATTAACAATGCTGAACTTGTGTCTTATCATTACATTTATTGAACTGTTGGACCGGATTCAATAAAATTAGGTTCACTCATGTATCAATATTTTTATATCAGTGTGTAAATACATTCCAGTTTTTCACAACATTCTCTTTTGATCAAGTAGTAAGACGCGGTGCTAAATATTATTATTATTATCTTTTGATCAAAAGTCTGAGACCAAAATCACAGTTTAAGAAAATTAAAACCTTTTCCATCATAATAAACGTCACCCTACACAAACTTGTATCAAAATAGTGATTATTATTGTTTGTTTATGAAGATATTGAAGAAAGTTGATGTTAAAAAATAAATGACCAATATTGCTTTTTTGATTATTTGTTATTCCTTAGGAAAATAGCATGGCATGTGTTTAATTCATTTGTGGACAAATTGTTTGGAGAATATTAACCCCCAAATTTCCTAAATATTTATTTAATACATGTTTGAGACTTGAATTTTAACATCAATACTTTAGCTAGATGTATCAATGGTAAACACTTTTATTAGTTAACAAATTATAAAGTAATTAATTTATCTTCTTAATATTACATTACAACCTTTTTAGTCCCCAAATTTTCTCAAGATTTCCAAAAATTTAATTGTGTATAAAAAAAAAGGTAAGCAAGTTCGAACACATTGTGTGATAGGGTGTGGCATGTTTCCCAAAGATATTATTTCTGTTCCCAACCGAACTATATAAACTTTAAATATGTTGATGAGGTAGGGATGAGAATGGTCAAATTTAAGGGTAGTATACCTTCATATGCATTTTGGAATAGTGAAAAACCTTTCAGAAACAAACACCTTTAGTAAGCCGGCCGTAATCCAAATTAGATGAGCCAGATATTCATTCCACGTGACAAACGATGCGGGTATTATGAAGAAGAACACACAAATAAATTGTTTTAAAAATATTGGTCATATTTCACGTTATTATCCAAAATATGTATCTACTGTACATACCAAGATATTAATGTAAATCTATTATGATCATATAAATAGAATGTGTGCTTTTAAAATAACCCATTGTCCTTTATCTGAGCTACATAGTTTCTTCTAATTAAAACAATTTTGTTAACGGTCTCCTCCCTCCAATTTCCCTTTATTTGAATCTTCCATCTGGACACACAGACTCTACCTATGTAACCTCCTCTCACTTTATAAACTTAACCTAGAGAGCTGACTAGAACAAATATTTACTTAATATTTGCGAAAGCACGAAGTTGTTGGACCGAGAATGGCGCTGGGAAGTGCTTGATGTATATGAAATGACGGTGGCGTTTATGGGG
>CABFOV010000253.1:153453-172359 GCA_902141375.1 Timema poppense
ATTAAGCGAAAAATTCCGAACTTCCGGTGTCAAAAATTGTGATTTGAGATTTACTTTATAGCTGTGTGAACGCACCCTTCAGCCATTTAAACAATAGAATAACAAAAATGTTGTCTTCGACATCTTCGTTTTATCTCGGTTTTATTTTTTGTTGGTTAAGGTTAGCTCGATAAAGTCTAAATAAAATTGGATTGGAAGAGAATAAGCAAAGAGCAAAAGCAGATTACACTTTATGTATGTTTCTTTGTTTCGCTAAATGATTAAATAAAAAGCTATTACTAGTATAACTTATTACATCATGTATGATATATCTTAATAACTTTAATAGGTACATAAAAAGCCAAAATTAAATAACATACAGCATATGGATGGAATGCCTTTCTATTTGAATAAAACCGTTTATTAAGCCTGAACAAATTAATAAATATCTTATCACTCAGCTCAAAAGCGTCTTCGCGTTCACGAAATATACGTGGCATTCTATTAAATTCATTTTCAAATTCTTCAAGTTCTCTTACTATCAAATAGTAAGGCTATGTTTACGCCATTTTACATTTTGTCCAACAACAAATATTTTCGAAATATCTGTTGCGATATTGACGATTCCGAGAGGTAGAACCGCAGTGAGATCTATCCGAATGAAAAAATATCAATCCGTAACGAAATTTTTTTCAAACATAGCTAAATAGAAAAAGTTTCGAGATTGTGTCACGTGAACGACCAATCTCGCAATGGAATCAACTCGAAACATCTTGGGGATAGGCCCACTGGTGAGCTACACAACTTAATCACAAACTTTGAATGACTTCTTACTCGATATTTATTGACAGAGTGAAAAAATTAAAAAATTTTGGCTACCCCATTTACTCCCCCAAGTAAATTGGCCTACGATAACCACTTAAATTATTTAGTTTGTTGAAAAAAAACTTTTAAACAAATGTATTTATATTTAGTTTAGACTTTTTGTAAAACTAGGCAGTTTCTCATTTCTTAGTAGGCCTACTCCCCTTTTTGGGAACGTTTGCTGTCACTCAAAGCTAAATACATCTGTCTAAAGTCAAAATGAGAAAACCTTACACGACTGTTATGTGCTCATTGGTAATTGTATAATCTCTTTAAAATTAAATATATCCTGTCCTAACAAAAATTCCTAAGAAAAGGGAACATTTTATTTTCAAAATCAAATTAAGTTTTAGAAAGGTGTGCATAAAATGCAATTGTAATTATTTTATGAAAAGTAAGAACCTTTAAAAACCAATATTAACCTTTTTTTCTATTTTGGTTCCGGTTCTTGATTAATTTTATTTTTGGATTCCTATTCCGGTTCTGGTTTCTTAAAAACAACTGTTAGTTTCTGTTATCGGTTCCGGTTCCGGTCTTGGTTTGACTCTCTGGTTTGTGTGTGCTTGTGTGTGGCACGCCAGCTGATTTTTTTTTAACATGTTATTATTATTTAGCACCGCGTCTTACTTCCCGTTCGGGTTATACGCTTAAGTAATAATCACGCTAATGGGTTGGGAGTTGGGAAGGTTTAAATAATAGAAATTGAACCCGCATTTGCGTGGATGGAAAGGGTAAAGCCATTTAGGAAAACCACCCCAGTTCACCCAACCAAGATTCAAACCTCGATCTTCCCGTCTTTGGCAATCTAGCTCAACACGAAACTAGTGCGCTAGCTAACTACGCCACCGAGGCAGTTTTTAACGTGTTAAATATCTAGGGTTTAATGAAAAAAAAAACGTTTAAAAATCTTTGTCTAGAATTATTTTTTTCTTATAATTGAGTGTACATTAACCTGTAGTATTTTCTCTATTTAGATTTTAAGTTAATTTATATTTTATTTTCAGTATCTATTCAAAAACTTATTTTTATTTTTAGTTATGTCTTTAGTTAAATTAAGTAAGGAGTTTTAAAAACATAAAGTTAAGAAATATATATTTTAATGTAAGATTATTAAGTTTTATAAAGAAAGAAAAAACTTGTGTTTTAGGGATTGCAATAAGTAGTCAAATAATAAAACCGCCTCTTATAATAATAATCAAAATTACAATATGAATACAATACATGAGGTTATAAATGAAGTAGATGAGGTTGTGATCATTATTATGGAGTATTACAGTTTATAACATATTACGAATTAAAACATATGTATAAAAAGTTAAAATGACACTAATTAGTAACCTATGGTGTGGCTATGCAAAACATTAAATTAAAAATAAATGGTATGACACAATCGGCCAAACTTTCTCATACTGTTTTTTACAACTTCCAAGAAAATTTTCAAAAGTAGGTTTTTAGAAAACCACCCTTAAATAAGTTTTAATCCATCATATTATTAAATACAATAATCACTCTTTATAAATACATTTTAAACCAAACTGTTCAAGTATTAAACAAATTCAAATTTTATAAATTAATTATTTGTCAACTACCATAAGAGTATTTTTTATAGAAAAACTGTATTTTTATTTATCATGAAAAAAAGTCCCCATATTCATTTTGAATTCAATCCATCAATATCAATTTCCAAAAATTCAAATTTTCTATAATTTGTTGTAACTAATCTACCCTTAAATTAATTTATTTCAAATAAATTAATATACATTATTTTTGATATGTAAAATATGCTACTAATATGATTTTTAATCAAATTGCTAGAGTCATTTTTAAAAAATATTCATCAGTAAACTACCAAAAATAAAATTCCCCTCCCCCCTCCCTCAAAAAAAATATAAAAATGTATTCGTTATGTTCATGTCAAACACTCACCAGATATACATATTAAGCAAAATTCTTTTAACCACTTTCAAAATAATTCATATTTTCTAAAACCACTCCTCGGTAAACGACCCGTTATCGAATTTTTACCCAGAACGAGTATACAGGATTATTTTTCATGTCAAACGCTCCCGAGATATCCATTTGTGATCAAATCTTTATAGTCCAGTCCAGTGGAAGCAGTTAAAATAAATTCTAAACGTCTTATAATTAATATTGCCTTGTCATTTGGTATATCAATAAAGATATTTTATTTTGCCATTTAGTAGTAACTGCTCTCTAGCAATATTTTTATGAGAGTAGTTTAGAAAGAGTGGTTCTGGAACATATTTTGAGGCGAGGTTGCTATATTGATTTTCCTCCTAGTCGGGCAGTGTTGTCCCGTCTACGCCTCTCTCCATTCACCTTCTGATTGCTCCTCTTTCACCTTGCAGCCAATGAGAATCAAGACTCGTCCCCCTTACACATTCGCCACTAAAAATCTTACATCCCATGAGCTTCTAGTACCCTACTTTATGATGGTGGATTCAAAATTCTGATCCACGATGGCAGATCCCCACCCTCCTATTAAACCCTAAAGTCAATGACTGGATTCACTTTGGTAGTTCCCCGGCCCCTCCTAAACCTTACAGCCAATAAGCGTCTAGTAAACTTTAGAGCCAACGACCGGATCCGAGATGGTAGGTTCAAGATGGCAAATCGCCATCCCCTCATAAAACTTATATCTACCACATCGACGTATCTGAGATAGCATTGTCCCATCGACAATCCACCCTTCTCTTAAACCTTACAACCAACGATCTTCTAGTGCAGCTTCCTCCGAAACCTTAGAGCCAATGAGCGCCTAGCAAACCTTATAGTCAATAAGCTTTTAGCAAACCTTAAAGCCAATTACTGGATCCAAGATTGTGGATCCCCAAACTCTAAACCTTACAGCTACCACATCGACAAATTTAAGTTGGCGTTACCAATAAGCGACATAAGTAAAAAAATATAAAATATATTCCGAAAATTATACAATATTTGACGCATCAACCCATGAGTTATGACCATACAGCCAATGAGATTCCAGCAAACTTTACAACCTATGAACGTCTAACACTGACGTCCCCACACATTCAGACCTGGACAAAATTTGAAGCCCACTTAACAACCTTCTTCCCTAGTGATATATGATTGTGTATTTTTACGATCTCTCCCTCTCTCTTAAAAGCTATAAGGATACTAGGACTTGTCTATTATCCTTCATTACTTAAACCTGCCACTCAAGAAGGGTTGCTTTACTCCCTGAACCCGAAATTAATTCTCCCAAATTAGAAATGATTATTCATTATAGACAATTATGTGACGAATGATGTATTACGTGTATTGATTGGCTTGGAGGAATGGTTAACTTATTACACATTATTAGTTGGGCCTCTGATTATAGTTGCATCATTTAATGTCATTATACCTTTTTTTTGCGTTCAACGTAAAATACATTCTGATGCAAACTTGTTATCACTTGTTCATGTCACAAATAATATCTTGGAAGGCTATGTTAACGCTTCCTCTAGTTAAGGTCTTTCAAATTTCTGCCTTGTAGGATAAGTATGTTTTATAAATCTTAGAGAGCCAAGGAAGTACGATTTTAATATTTCCTAGCAAGATCATCTGTGAAAATATCAAATGAAATATTTTACAGGTTCTTACGATCGGTCGAAGAACAAAATACACAAATGAAGGCCCAAGTATAAATGCCACAGCAGGGCCATATTTCATGACAGCGTTGACAAAATGACGCCCAGCCCTGTTGAGCTATGTTGCCACATCTAAGCCCACCCCCATTTTCCTTCCCCCTCATTAACCTTACAGCTAATGAAGGTCAAGATTTGCCCTCTTCCCCCTAAGCCTTACAGCCAATGAGTGTCCAGCTTCTTCCTCAAGGATGGTGGATTTAAGATGATGGATAGATGATGGTGGATCCCCGCCATCCATTCTAAGTGGCTAAGCCTTACGGTTCAGGGCGTATATCTCTTCCCGTCTGATAGGATGAAGTATTGGGCAATATTAGACATGTATTAATTATGTTTGTAGCTGGAGATGGGGCGAGAGGGAGAGCGTAAATCCTACTAACAACTCAAATGAAGAAAGAGGGGTGCTAAGCGAGGGGTCGAACCTTGTGTGGGCTTGGAGGTTTGCAGAAGTCAAGGCAAGACGTTAATGGGCTGTAAGGTTTGTCAAACCCTAATTGGCTGTAGAGTCATAACTTAGGGGTTGATGCCTCTATTATTTTATAATTTTAATACATTTAATATTATTTCATCTATCTGGTTTACTAGAAAACGTCACCTCGAGATCGTTGATGTGGTAGTTTTAAGGCTTATAAGGGGTGGGTAACCACCATATTATACCAGTTCATTAGCTATAAGGTTTACTAGACACTCATTTGCTCTAAGGCCTAATAAGGTAGCTGGTCTAGAAGATCCTTAGTTGTAAGTCTTAGGAGGAGGCGGGGTGTATATGTTACAACGCCACATCAGGGATGTCTGTGTGGTCACTGTAGAGGCTTAGGAGGATGGTAGGAATACGCCATCTTGGATCCAGTGATTGGCTATAAAGTTTGATAGATGCTCATTAATTTAGGGTTTTAAAGACGCTCATTGGTTGTAAGGCTTAGAAGAGAACAAAGATCCACCATCTTGAATCCGGTCATTAGCTGTGAATATTAGAATAGGGGTTTGGATCTGGCATCTTGGATCCAACCTCTTGAATCCACCATCTTAAATCCACTATCCTATAGGAGGTGACTAGACATTCATTAAATTTAAGGGATAAAGGAAAGTGGTGGGGCTTGACGCTCATTGGCTGCAAGATGAAGGATGTAGAGGGAGAGAGGGAAGGAGAGAGGGCGTAGATATGGGAACACCACCTGACTGGGTGGGGCGTAGATATGGTAACGCTGCTACAAGATGTGATCCAGCTTTTGCCTTTTTACCCTACTACTAATATATGTAAATGTAGACTTGAATAAAATAAGTTTGTCGAATGTCACTTGTGTTATTTTTTCTTGTAATAGAAACTGTTTTTATTTTATCAATATGAACAATATAAAACAATGAACAAATCTTTGAATATAGGTCATTGTCTTATAATCTGCAATTTCTTTTTGTATTTGAAGGTAGAATTGGTTTTCTATTTTCTCCTATATTTTGAAGTGCAAATAGCATGTTGACGAGTTAAAATAATTTATTTACTCAAGATTTAATTTTTAAAGTATTATTTATTAATCAGTTTTCAAGTTTCAAAGTCTTACGCACCTCTTAAGCGGTTCCTTTACAATCTCACCTAATTTCAGTTTTCTAGCTTATTGAGAAGTATTAAACGTTATCTAGACAGGTATACATACTTACATTCCTACGTACACCAATATATTATATATATATTATGTCACATACCATGTGAAATATGTCCTTCTTTTGAAGTTGGTTAATAAATATTTTACATTTTATTTCTAGTGACTATCAAAAGGTCCAAAGTTTATATACTGAGCCAATGCTCGTATGAAAATTAAACAATTGCGTGAAAGATGAATCATAATATTTGCAATACGTAGCCAAAATATACTGGCAAACTCGGTTTAATAGCTGAGATACTCAGTTCATTAACTTCAATGATAAGATTAAAGAGTTGACAGACAAGTCGGGAATCAAATACAAAAATTAAACGAAACTTATTTATTGAGTCAAGAAACTATATTTCTGTCATTAAAAAAATTGATTGAAAATGAATAATTATATAAGTTAAATTTCATTTATATTAACATAAGTTGCCATTTTTAGTTACAGTTGGAACTCTGTAAACTTTAGAAAAGAGTGCAGTGTTCTTATTTAATCCTAGTGTAGATATAGCTGAAGCTCCAAAATGATTTTGTATAAAAAAAAATCTGCTGGCAATAAATGCAACTTCTCATTTTAAGGATGTTATTAACAAATTATCTTTCATAATTTCTGAGGATCAAATAACTGTTTCATTAAAGTAAATACTTATTCCGAATAGTAAAGAACGAGACTTCTATAGAATTTATTTCATTTATATCTTAAATTAACTGTTTGGTTTGTTAGATTTCTAAAATGAAAGAAAAGCTAAAATGCATAGTGTTATTGGTTAATTTGTATTAACGGGGAGTAACCTTCATAGTTTAACATAATAATAACTGCTATGCATCCATGTAATCAACTAACAAAGAAATAACAATTGGAGTTTGAATTTAAAATAAATTTATTATAAATTGGCCGATTGGCTTATTATGGAACTACTTAAATGATTGGTATACCTTTGGTGAAGTCATCACAAGTAGAGAAAATTATTTAATACCAACATTATGCTACAATTAATCGAGAGACTCTGGCTTGATTCTATTCCAAATACAATATTAGGTGTCAGTTCTACTATTAATCCAGATAGGAGAAAAAAAGAAAATGAGTTTTTCCATCGCTAAATCAATATTATTAATTATAACAGGCTTCGTGGTAGACTATAGTGGTAAGAACTCCTGTATGCTTACCTAGAGGTCTCGGGCTCGATTACCGACCAACCTATACCTATACCTGGAGAGCTTTCTCCAAAGAAGAATAATTCACATTGTCACAAGGGTTTTATTAATTTATGTTAAGAACATAATTGCCTCCATCCCATCCTGTTCACTATCATCATTCCTTCATCGGAGCATGGAAAAAGCCTCCAAACAAAAGCGTGTATGATTAATATAACTACAGATTAATGTATGCCATACACGCAATTATTATTATTATTATTATTATTATTATTATTATTATTATTATTATCATTATCATTCATTATAATAAATATTCACATATGTCATAGAAACGGGGATTACACTGTAGTTTTATCTTACTGGTGACTTTTGTTTACTAGCCTAAATCAGTGCGTTTGTGACGCCCTTGTGACGTGTTTACGACGTTGGTCTATCTCCAATAATGACGAATTGGCTGCCCTAGCTCCTATGAATCAATAATTGCATGCGCAGTCACAACAGTCAAAACCAATACAAGTGTGACAGGAGACAGGTTAGGTATGGACGTGAGCATCAAACAAGTGTAGAGCCTGGGTCTTTTTTTTATGGGAACTTACAAATGGATCACAATATATTGGCCATTGCTTAATTTATGTCTTGCTGAGGCCCGTTTGCAATAATCAATGTACAATCATAATTTTTAATTACTTTCCCATGTGCTTTAAATAGAGGTACACTCCGTTTAACCTGATGGATTACACAATGATCCCATCTTATTTACCATCCCATAGTGAAATAATACAGTGTAGGCTTGCATCCTTACAGGATAAAGATGTCTGCCCAAGTCCTAATTCTTTGATACACCAAGAGCAGGCTTTGACTCTAGTTAAATAGGATCTAATTCTTTAAATAATTGTCCTAACCATTAATGATTATAATTTTTGGCAAAAACCTCAAATACATTATTAATTAAATCGACACCTCCAGATACTTTCGTAATATTTTCTTAGCTATCATGAGATAAGTTTGTCTTACTCTGAAATAATCAAAATATTTAATCATTTCTAAACCCAAACAATGAAAAGGCAGAGATCTCCTTTTCCACCAAATAATCTTTTGGGAACTAAACTCACTTTTATTTAGTCATGGCTTCAAAAGAGGATGTTGTACCAGCACAGATGGGAATGAAAACTAAGGAATCTGTTCTAGGGTGCCAACTATGTGGAGATTGGGACTAAAATCATGCTGGGTGTACCGAGTATTTTAATTAAAATGTTTTCCACTCTCCACCCTCCTAAATATTACAATAATGTTCCTTAGTGTCTAGCTTCCCTTTACTTAAAACATCAATGTAAAAGCGTATCCAGGAAATATATACAAAAAGAGTTTTTTTCTCAACTCTGTGTAGAAATCTACACAGAAACAATGATTAAAATTTGTAAAGACTAAACATAGTTTTATACTAATCAGCACAGTGGATATGAATAACTAGCAATGTTTCTAGTAATAGATCATATTTATATACCAAACATCCTTACCGGCATGAATAATTTTAGTTCAATCTATTATATTAATGTCAGGATGTAGCAGATATATTTTGGGGGACATAAATTATGAATACCCCTTTCAGTAAATATACTAAGTCATACAATAAATTTGAGACATATTATATGGAAGAGGATTGTAATGATCAACTTGTAGTTGTATTTCTCGATGCGTGCACACAATACTCAAAAATTTTTCTGTAATTTTTTTATATCAATAATTTTTTACCCGCCCTTTATAAACTCAAAGTAAAAGCAGTTAAATCTCTAGTCAAATTAACTTATTGTAAACTGTAAGAGGCTAAAAATAAGGAAAGATCACATCATAAAGATAGAAGAGAAAGTCTGTTTTTTATCTTCTAGATTCAACTTATGTACTGAGGGTGAGTAAACACGTTTATGTATAGTTATTGAGCACTTACAAACAATTATATAGTATATTTGTGAACGTATACCGCTTTTAGAAGTATTATGTTGCACGTTGGGTAAATTTTTAATTTAGAATATCCTCATATATATCTAAATGAAACGATCACATTTTGTAAATTATTCTGAACTCAATTCCATTTAGATGGTTAACTTTTCTACTATTAAAACTGCGCATCTCTAAAAATATATCCAATAATGTTAGATTTACGATTGTGATAGACGGCTTTTGAAACAATCTGTGCTTGAATCATCTTGTGCTTAAAATTTTTTGAATACTGATATCTAAGATGTATCTTGATTGAACACCCCAGTGATCTCTTGATCATTTGGAACCAAAGCTCTGTCAATATTCTGATTGTTAATGAAACCACCGTCAAAATAACCATCATCCTGGTAGCACGCGAGGCAAATATAGAGCTTATGAGTCACTCCATTTTGATAAAACTGTACACTTACATTTTCTCTTTATACATATCTGAAAATGGCCGACACCTAAAATTAGTCGGTAACGTGTCAGTAGCTGGTGGGCCCACATGTTACAGCTCAGGGATTGGCTGTATTTGGTCACGTGGCTACGCCCCTCGCTCTCTGATTGGCTGTTGGTTTCCCCTACCCTTATCCTTACCCCCTCCACCTACTCTTGACCCTCTTTTCAATGTCACAAACTTGTTTATTCTTGTCTCATTTGTTTTTTTATTTGTGCTCATTGGTTTTTTATCTGTGCTCATAGGTTATTTATGTATACTCATACTTTTTAATTTGTGCTTATTGGTTATTTATGTCTGGGTAGAATTCGGACGGGCCGTTGGAGTTTATATTATTGGTGTGGGGAGTTTATTGTCATAGGATTGGGACGGGGCGTTGGAGTTATTAATTTATTTATGTATGGGCGTGTATTCCACGGCGCTACGCGCTCCTCCTACGGCGTCACTGGTGAGCACTCAGATCATCTTATCTGGCAAGCCGCTTAGCGAAGAGTGTGACCACTGAGAAAATTACAGTGTATCACGGCCGTAATGCCCCTTTCACTTTTCCTTCCCTACCCCCACCCTCCTTACATCGCCACGAACGAGATAAGTTACATTGACTGCTCCCTCTCTCAAGACTCTGTTGGACTGAATTCACTTCACCCATCCCCTCCCCCTCACTTCGTCGACATACCCATTCTAAATTGGGTCGTCAGATGTCACAACAGTAACTTGTTATATATTTTGAAAGAGGGTAGCAACGACCTTGTTTAAGAGTCATGAACCCCAAGGTCACTTGGTACATCAGTCGTGGCCTTTTGAAGGTCACTGGTTCAGATGTGATTTTCAACCAGCCCCAAGGCCTCTTGAAGCATCGGTCGTGACCTTCTGAAGGTCACAGGTTCTGATGTGCTTTCTAAATGCCCACTCTGGGACCAATGATTCGATTTTTCCTCCACCAGGAGCCTGACATTTAGACGGCGTGGACACCAGGATTCGAACCTCGATATCTTTATCACAACTAATGTCTGATAGAACGGCCGTACTTCCTGAACCCCAGGTAGGTAGACTGTGTACCCGCATTTTCTTCAAACATCGATCACTCTGTTACCGGCCATTAAGTGACGTCTTAGACCATGCGACCATCAATGCAAGTTTAAATGCATTGTGATGGTAGATTGCTACACAAGGATCGGCCTTGGTACACACACATGACAAGGATTCAGGCAAGTGCGAGATAATAAATGATTTTGACCAAGTGAAAAGTGTAACATAATTTGCCTGGAATTGAAAATTGAAGTTATTGGCGTTTATTACCCTCTAAGGGACTTGAATCTATACCTCTTTATGTCACAGGGCGAAATGTGTACCCAAATTCTCGTTGACAGGGATTCGAACTAAGCTCGTTAGACAAGCGTGAGATAAGATCTGATTTTGACCGTGCAAATTGAGTAACAGCATTTGCAAGGGTTTGAAATGTTAATTAATTAGCGTTTGCTACCCTCTAAGAGACTTGAACCTATACCTCATTATGTCACAGGGTGAGATGTGTACCCACATTGGCGCATCATTAACAACTGAACACGAAGGAGAAATTGAACCCTCCAACACCATCTGGATATCTTTGTCTGAATGAGAGAGAGACACAATGTGTTTCGACGCATTAGAAAACTGGCTAAATTCAGGTAAGTTTAAAATGTTTTGTATATTTTAATGATTACTATTTTGCTTATTACGTCTTTGGTGTACAGCGGCATTTTATCCTTTGACAGACTTTCAAGAAAACAAGCCCCCTTCAACTGTAGCGTCGGTAGTGCCAAGTAGCCCGGACCCTATAGAGTTTCTTAACAAGGACAAAATTTGCCTGGTGGATGGCGTCTGGTCCATGGGTAATTAGCGTCCTGCTTTAGATTTGAGTGTAATTGGCGTGTGGATTTTTCTCACGATAGTAATTAATATGTATTTATTACTATTGTGAGAAAATAACTCCTCGCCAATCACACTAAAACATATAACACATATATACACATGAATCACCATATGTATCCCAGTAGTCTTAAAATAATAAATACATATTAATTACTATCATAAGAAAAAAACCACTCGTCAATCACGCTCAAATCTATAGCCGGACGCTAATTACCCATGGACAGGTCGCCATCCACCAGGCAAATTCTGTCCTTGTTAAGAAACTCTATAGGGTCCGGGCTACTTGGCACTACCGACGCTACAGTTGAAGGGGGTTTGTTTTCTTGAAAGTCTGT
This sequence comes from Timema poppense, assembly GCA_902141375.1. NCBI lineage: Eukaryota > Metazoa > Arthropoda > Insecta > Phasmatodea > Timematidae > Timema > Timema poppense. Next base: position 165,452 of record CABFOV010000253.1, read on the forward strand.
CAAAGGATAAAATGCCGCTGTAGATCTAGTGTTAAAAACGGTTTTAAGTATATACTGACATAATATTCAACAGAGGAAATTATATTGTTGCTTTAGCCGATTATTAAAAAGAGAAAAAACCCTATATATTGGTTTGCTGAGCCAAGGGTCTAAGTTTCGCTTCCATAGCAGGGGTGAAAGCTTAGGTTTAAATTTCATAGTGATAAATTAACTGCTTTGGACTGTATTTTCTACATTTTTAGGGTTCAAGATTATTTATTACACATACTTTGAGATTGTTGGTATCAATTAAAGCAATTATGTTCAGAAAAATTATAACATATTATATTAATACCGAAAGTAGATTGAAATTGAAAGGTGTTATATATTTTGTGATATCATTTTAAAGAGAAAAAAAATACGCAGTAGTTTGCATAAAATGTGTTTGAAACAATTTTATTTAAAGTGTTTACTTTGACACGTGCTTTTGTGTAATAGTTCAAATGGAGGGTGGAAATAGCGGATCCATCTTCCCGACGACACCGGCTGTGAGACCCCTTCACCCCGCCGCAGGAGCACCGCTGCAAAGACAGGGAGACGGTATTCAAACACAGGCTGCGGCGAGGCAGACGGGGTCCGCGGTCCTTCCGCAACCCATGGCAGTGAAGAGAGTGAGACCATCTTCGGCTGCCGAATTAGGAAATCCGGTAAACCAGGTTGGTGGAGATTTGTCCCAAGGCATCCCTCTTCGAATCGCCGAGGATAGAGTTTAGCAATTAAAGCGTTTTTTATGTCAGGCGTGAATTGATCATACAATTATGAATGCCAGAGAGCGACCGTAATGCTCAAACCTGGCTAGAGGAGCAAATCAATGCATTGCTAGGTTGTTTCCAGGATCATGGAGTTAGCGCCAAGGATCACGTAGGTCTACTATTAGTCAACACAGACTCCTTGTCAAGATTTGTATTTGTCTCATTGAGGTGGGAAGATTAGCTTGACATGCAGGCTGTTCTCTCTAATGTAAAACGAGTGTTAGAAAGCAATGCTTCGTTCCTCTATTCCTCCCCGTTGTATATCAAGTTACACCACATTAAAGAGCTGCGCGTGATGGGTAGTCATAAATGTAATAAACTATCGCCCACACATTTAGCCGTAAAAACTAAGGGATTATTACGATTCAAAATGGTGACACACTTTGCTTTGCTTGTGCATTGGTTGTCGCCAAGGCTGTGTGTGACGTTAAAAGAAAATGCGGATGCTTGGATGTGAACATCTTTAAACAAATCAGCATGGGTCGTCCTATTCAAAAAGTCAAAGTAGAGGAATTATGCTGTGAGGCCCGTGTGAATCTTGTGGAATATGGTAGGCTCACCAAGCTTAAACAATTTCAAACATATCTCTCCGAATACAAAATACCAGTTTTCAGGGATCGTCAGGGATGCAGGCCCTATATGAGGAGCCTACTCTTCCCGAACATTCCTTTAAGCCTATTTTGATTTGTATTTTCACGATGATAAGCAAAACAATTTTGATGTCATAACATCCTTGACAGTCGCATTTAAATACTCGTACTTTTGCATCTAGTGTCGTGTGCCCTTCAACACAAAGAACGTACACAAATGGGAATCCGCACGCAAAAAGTGCTACGCTAAAGTGGTCTGCTTTGGAGGACGAACTATGACCTGTAATGACAGCCGGTGTTTGTTCACAAACCAAACAAGTTTTGATAACCATAAACGTCTCGGTTTATGAAGAGGCCACATGTCGATCTGTGATGACATAAAGGTTTGTGAGGTATGCGGGCCATTTTTCAATATGGAAAAATAAATTATTCATATAGGTGTAATGAGACTTTTTGTAGAGTATACGATAAATATCGTCATTTTGGTCATTTCTGCTATATGACGCATGCCTTATCAATCCGTCACTGGAAAAGAGCAATTACATGTTTGTGTTCTATGATTTTGAAAGCAGACAAGAAACGCTTCATCAAGTGTAACGTTGATTGACATCAACATTACAAGCATGAAGGATATACTAGTGAATAAACACTATTTCTACAACACCGAAGAATAAACAATACTGTACTCACCAAAAGGCCCCGTTTCTCGGTCAGTGTGTCTCGAGTCTCGTCAACAACATCCCTGCCCGCGCGCACTATATCCGCACCGAGTGTAAAAACATGACTAAAAGAGTGATAGGTGTGGCAAGTTGAGCGCGAGGTCACCCATTGTTTCATGGGAGTGACCTCGTGATGGACAAGTGATGTTCTACGCGCCCCTCCAATGATCTAGATGTTTTCTTTTGTAACTTACTGCCCCTTTTCCTCTGTTCCGTGTGATTGTTCTTCGATGTTCTTTTGTTCCCCCTATGTTCCCCTCCTCTCAGTGAATAACGGTTTATATAATGGTATTGTGTGTGTCGTAACATCACTTCTTGAATCAACCGTGTCTTTGACACTTGCTCTAAGATGGGATTTTTCCCAAGGTATAAATTCATTTTTGGCTGTATTAGTTAAAATTACACTTTCGGAATTATGTTATAAATTTAATTGTAAATGTTATGCTGGGTATAAAATTATTTTTGGCTAGTACGATACAAAATTAATTTTAGACTTACATCTGTTATTTTGGGTTAATTCTTTAACTTTGTAGGAATGACGAATTGCGTAGCCCAAACATGGCGTAATATATTTTATTACAGGTTAATAGTATTACTGGGATTTTTTGCCCTTCCGGCTTGGTAAATAGTGGTTAGAAAGAATGTGGGACACTATCATTGTAAGTTTTTTATCTTACATTTTTGAAGGCGTAATGCCTGGATAATATGAGAAATGTTTATAGCCCATACGGCTAAATATTGTTTTTGGATTTATTCTTAAGACTAAATAAATCATGGACTATCTCATTTAACGAAGAAGATAGATTTTGGTTGCCATGAATAGTTGTGCTTGTAAATTGTAATTCTACGTCATACGATATAGTCCGTTTTTGAAATGCGGATGGTTAGCCTGTGGCGGCTAGTTATTGTTGTCAGTATATTGCGGGTTGCCGCAGAGACCCATATTTATCTTGAATATAATTGTTAGGACAATGTTGTTATGGCAACAGTACAACTGTATGATCATGGGCATAACCCCATTTTTCATATATCCATATTTATATATTTATTTTTTATTATCTATTGTTTCCTATATTTATTTATATATATACCTATTGTTAATCTTTTCTAAATAAATATTGATTTACTTCATATGCAATTTTAATTTACTATTACAGGTTAAAAGGTCATTGTTTTTACTCTAAGGGTTCTCGCCCCTTTTTCCCTTTGACATATAGTACAAAATAACGGGTGATGGTTGGGAAGGCTTCATGACAGCAAATTGTTGTATAGGTCAAACTGAAGGCCTATTAACGTTTATGTGGTCCTAATGCTCTTCTGCAATTTAATCATTTGTTACTTTTTTTTTTAGCCCTCTTTAGTTTATGTATATGTGCCCCTGCCCTTCTCCATTAGAGGAGAAGGAGGGTGGTACACAAGGTGCTGTCAAAGCGTTCTTGAACGAGCCTAACCTCTATGTCGTACAGATCTGTTGCAAGTCATTCCTTCATATCAATGTAAATTACCATCATTGCACCGAATAAGGGGACGATAGGACTCGCATATTCAAAGGTAAAACCATAATGGCCCAATTTTTCTTATTAATAGAGCAAATTAAAGCAACAAAATTTAAGGATATCACCCTCCTAGGCTATGATTGGAATTTTTATTTGAAATATATATAAATAAGGTTATAAAATGACCACTGAGCTCATAATGAACGGTGGTAGAATCATGTCCATGCGTTGCGGCGCGCTCCACTTTATTGACTTGCTAAACTTTTTTCCTATGTCAGTGTCCAAGATGCCCAAGTCATTCGGCTTGGACGAGTCTTTGGCCAAGGGAAAATTCCCCGATTTTTTCAATAAAAAAGAAAACGCGGGGTATAGGGGTCCCTTGCCACCAAAGGAGGACTACGGTATCGGTGAGAGGTCGGTTAAGGGAAAGGAGCACTTTGAAAAAAGGTATTACATTTTGGTCAAAGAAAATTATGTATTTGACTTTAACCGCGATTTGGAACTGTTTTACGTGAAAGATGTAGAGATCCTATGAAATGTCTGCCTGCAGTTTTGAGACTTGCTTATGAAAAAAGAAAAGGTGGACACTTTCAAAGAGGCGTGTACGATTGCAAGGAGCGGCCATATTGTTTTACCGCCGAAATAATTTTGAGGATACCATCGTTATCATCCTTAACTGTGGTTACCGGTGTGCAGACCAACAGTCACATGTCGCCATAAAATATCTCTTCTGGGTTTCCCACAGACCTGGTGTCCCTATTCTTCATTCGGGCAACGGCCGTGAGGAATATGTATTAGGGCGACTTGTAGACAGTGTTGTTAAAGCTGGAGATACCACCACCGTCTTCAAGTTCTGGGATTGTTATTGGCACGGGTGGCCTCTCCATTATGCTGACAGGACCGTCCCTATCAAAAACAGCCTCACGAGACCATAGAGACGCGCTATTAAGCGACCATGACTTGCGTGGAAAATTTTAAGAATGCCACCTACATGGTCGTAGAAATGTGGGATTTTATGTTTAATGCGATGGAATGCACAGACAAGGACTTAAAACCATTTGTATTCCGTCACAAGGTGTACAGCAAGGACACACTCAGTCCCAGGAATGCATTTTTTAGTGGACGTGCAAATTGTATCAAACTCTTCCACAAAGCAGACCTTTCTTATGGAGAGAAGATCAAGTATTTGGATATGTGTTCATTGTATCCTTACGTTTGCAAGTACAAAAAATATCCCAACAAACACCCCAAGATTCATTTGGGACCAAACTGTCCGTCTACAGATCAAGTAGAAAACATAGCCAAAGTTAACGTGACGCCTCCGCGGGATTTATTCATGCCCGTATTGCCTACATGGATGAACGACAAGTTAAAGTTAATCTTGTACAGGAAATGTGGAGGGAAGAAAAAACAAAGGCGAAAGTCAACACAACAAGAAGAATGATCACTAGTTTACAGGCGTCTAGGTGATTAACAAGATCTGGAAAGCCGTTGAGAAAGACTACACCATTGAAGCAGTATACGAAGTGTGGCAAACAATGTATCTATTTACAAAGTCAGACACGTTCTGGTTGATTGTTTCACGATAAAATTGATACTTTTTTGAGAATTAAACAAGAAGCCAGGGTATGGCCCGAATAGTGTACCTCACAAGATGAGAAGTTAGCTTTCATTTAAAATTATGTGGAAAGGGAAGGGGTAAAACTAGATTTCGGCTCTGTTTGTAAAAACCCTCGTCTCCGCACTCTATCTAAACTCATTTAAATTCGCTATGGGGAAATATTGGGTAAATACCCGATTTCCCACCCGTAGCCGCTGTCAACGACTATCAGAGCATCCACAAGTACCTGATAGATATGTACATCACCGACGACAGCGTCATTGATGTTAATGATGACGCCATGTTTCTCAATTACAAGGAAGTGCGTGACGCGTTGCGCCCTAACCCTAACATGAGTGTAGTGGTGACATGCTACATGACAGCAATGGCTAGGTTCCATTTATACAGCATCTTTGAAAAATTGGGGGACCGCGTTTTGTATTACGATACAGATAGCGTTCTATTCACGTAACACCCTGGCGATTGGAGTCCACCGACCGGATACTTTTTGGATGACCTCACTGACGAACTTCAAGATTACGGTCCGGGAAGCTATATTAGCGCCTTAGTATATGGCGGTCCCAAGATCTACGCGTAATGAATGTCTGTTGATGGATTTTCTGCCAAACCAAAAACGTTTTTCAAGGTTAGCGGGGACACCATAAGCTACGGCAACTGGAACAAAGTTAATTTTTACGTGTTGAAAGCTATGGTCACCGAAAACTCTGTGAAAAGATTCATACAGATACAGCACAAAATTGTAAAAAAAAGTCTTGCGACTGCATGTACCCTTTCGCAAAATAAAGTATACTGGCCCGTGTACATCAATCGCTGGATAACCGATGATTATAATACGTTGCCGATTGGGTATCAGAGTCTTTGTAAACACGCTCACCACGACTAAAAGATGATTATTTAGACGGGATGAATGATCACCTTTTTTTTTTCACTCTAGACAGTTCCACTGACATACAATTTTTCAAAGATTTGAGGTTTTTTTCATATTTATTTTTCTGCATGAAAACTCGCATATTTTTTAAATTTACTTATTTATACATCTGGGATAATTTTTATAGTTTTTCATCCTCTATTACTATTTTTCACATACCTGATTATTTTGAGTCAAATAGTTGTTTGTATATATATAAATAAATTTATATCTATTTACTTATAATCAAATTTGTTTATTTTCTTGTATATATTTTAAATTTAAACCTTCTGGTTGTGTACATATATTCAAATACACTTTAAACTGAACTTTGTCAATTAATACCTAGGCCACTATTCCCTCTACACGCTCCAGAAATTGTTTATTGTTTCCTCTACACCTGAACATGTATAATTAACTTCAATATTTAAGATATATTCTATAAATATCATTTACATAAATAAATATTCCAAGTATACTTTTCATGGAGTGAGCCAAAATTCTAAAACTTCTATTTGTGTATACTTTTCAAGGTGCGAGATATATTTTTATAAAGTTTTATTTGTGTGTAAATAAATATTCCATACATACTTTTCATGGCGTAAGTCAATTTTCTAAAACTCCGATTTGTGTAAATAAATATTCTAAGTACACTTTTCACGGTGTGAGTTATATTTGTAGATAAATATTCAATGTATACATTTCCTGGTGTGAGTTATATTTGTGTGAATAAATATAATAAAAACTGTTATGTTTTGGTTTTAACTTATACACCCCCCCCCCC